>SNQJ01S0117631.1:0-10484 GCA_010110895.2 Picea sitchensis
CCAACAATGGTCAAGTGGGTTAGTGTAAGATCCAAGCAGTTGTCAGAAATGTAAGGAACCTGATGCATACATCTGAAAGTTATAATGATCAAACATGACACATACCATGATACCTGGACCAATTACCTCATGGAGCAAGACTCTTCTCTGATGCAAGTCCAAGCCGATGGTAATAGATGTTGTTGCTGCTGATAGGACAAGTCCAATGAAGAAGAAGAAGGATGGGCCCTCCAGGGCTATGCTCAGGTCAATCCTGCTCTCGGTACACCATGTCTAGGACTTGTGGGCCTCAAGACATGATCTCCTAGTTATCCCTAGAATCGGGGATAACAGCCCTGATATATCATTCCATACAGTTTCAGGGCATTTGGACTCTTCCAGCAACATGGCCAAATTATTGGGTCTCTGCAGTCTCTAGGAGGGCACAGTTCAGTTTGGGGTTTCAGTCATTTGAGGAGTAGATCTCTACATTTCAGTCTGAGACTTCAGGAGGGGGTTTGTCTTGCCCCGATCTATCATTCTATACAGTTTCAGGGCATTTGGAGGCTTCTAGCAGCAAGGCCGAATTATTGGGTTTCTACAGCCAGCCAGGAGGGCACAACTATGCCAGGGGGGGTTGGACTTGAACCTTGGAGGGAAAGAAGTTAATATTGTACTGATCTTCAACTTATTATCTAGCCTTGGGAGGCTTATATCTCCAGTCTTGAGCATTTTGTAGCAGCTCTTATTCTAGCTAGAGGCTTTATTTGATATTCTTCCAGATCTGCAGATCTATTGTACCAGATTCTCTATATTATCTAAATAAAGGTCAGATCTGTGTTATTTGGTTCTATAACTGGTGTCTCTTTTTATATATTGTATTTCTTTATGATGCATCTTTAGATCTATGTCCACATGCTTTGATAATCAAATATATAAACCCTATACGCGACTTCATGAGAAAACCTGCATACATACATCCAAACAACAGTAGACAGTGAACAATTAGTGTTTCTAGCGAAAAAATTGGCTTGGGAACATTACAGTGGTATCAGAGCGTTCATCCTCCCAGCCAGTGGGGATTAGCGCATGCATAAGTTCAGTGGTATCTATATGGGCAGACACAGAAAGAAAACAAGCGAACCAGAGGTAGACATGGAAGGTTCAGGTGAGGATAGTGAGCCACAAGTCCTAGCAAGCTTTGCAAAAGACTTACAACAATCCATATGCCAGACAGAAAGTGCATTGGTGCACCATTTATAGGAAAACCAAGAGGCAATGCGTAGGGGGCAGTTTGAGTTGAAGGAGACCTTAGAGAGGGTAAATGCCAGTTAGGATAAGATCTCATAGGTCCCATTACATTTGACACATGGAGGAAAGGGGCCAGAAATATATGCAAACAGAGAAGCCATTGGGTCTCATGTGGAGACTAGGCATCAACAGGAGCAGAAATTTCACTACCACACCGAGGGGTAGAGTTTTGAAGGAGGAATCCCTAAGGGGATAACACACAGTAGGACTACCCCCAAACCCTACGTACCTTCATTCTTGGATAACCAAACACAACACAACTACCAAGATGAGATTGAGGACAATTTTGAGTAGTATGCCCGGGAGTATAACTCACCAAGCGCAGGGATCCAAAGGCAAATCACACTGGATCAGTATCGTGGGATCAAATTCAGGGGTAAACCCAAACTGTATCACAAAAACAACTATGAACTAGAGTGCAGGGCAGGTAAGATGGAAATCCCATACTTTAATGGATCTTCCAAGGTGATTGCACAAGCTTGGGTGCAAAAACTTGATACCTATATACAATTGAATCCAATGAGAGAGATGGATGCCATCAAGTTTGCCACCATGTATCTGGAGGGAAAAGCTCTTGACTGGTGGTACCATGGGTTAACTACACTAGGCCACAATCAGATCACTACTTACATAGAGTTTACACAAAGACTTATTGACATATTTGACCAAAGGGATCCAGAGCTACATTTCAGGGAACTCACCCAACTCAAGCACACAGGATCACCAGAGGTATATATAGAGGAGTTTCAGAGGATAACAGTTATGGTACATGACGTTTCTCAAGCCAGACTCATGATGCTCTTCACAAAGGGGTTGATGGAACCCTTCAGGGGTTGGGTAAAGGCTTTCAAGCCTACCAACTTACAGGATACTATATGGAAGACAAGGGATTTGGGATCAACAACTAAGACTAGATCTACCCCTAGACCACCTCTAAACACAGGGGGAAGAGACCGAAGACCTCCCATGAACCAAGGGGGGAGATATCAAAGGGGGTTTGACAGAGGAAGGGGTAGAATGGATGAAACCACTAGGACGAAATTAAGGAGGAAGCAGTCATGCTATACTTGCAAAGAACCTTGGGACCCAACACACAAGTGTATGGGCAAAGGAAAAGCACACTACATTGAAGTAATTTTTGATGATGAGGAAGATGGAGGTTTCGGCCACCTGTAGAACATGGAGGCAGATCCCACCGAAAACGTAGATGATGGAGATGCAATTCACGGCTTTGCAACAGATGAAAAGGTAACATTGGCATCCATCAGTGGGGTACCCAAATTCAACACCTTCAGGATGAGAGGAGTGTTACAGGGGCAAAAGATTTTGGTTCTCATAGATGGGGGTGCTTCACACAACTTCATTGATTCAGACCTACTACAACGAAGACACATACCCACTATTGAAAGTGAAGGATTTAGGGTGGAAGTAGCAGGAGGGCGCACTATGCCCTGTGACAGGTATATTCCGAGAATGAATCCTACATTGGGAAGACATGATTTGGCACAAGACTTCTATGTGATGGACCTTCCAGACGCTAATATCATCCTTGGAGTTCAATGGCTTAGTACGTTGGGGCCAATCACTACCAACTACAAGACCATGGAGATGTCCTTCACAGAGGAAAACGGGAAAAAGGTGGTTCTCTGGGGCATAACAGGAAACACACCTAGGGTGGTTACAGCAAAGCGCATGGAGGCCATTTTCAAGAGAGAAGACATTGCATATGCAGTTGAATGTAGAATATTAGTGCGGGTGGATAAGAAAGAGGAGACCCATTACTCACCAGAGATTCAAAGAATCATTAACAAGCACAACAAAGTCTTTGGGCCCATTCCACTAGGAGCACCACCAGATAGGGGGTTTGAGCACATCATAGAGTTGGAAGAGGGAGTGAAACCTGTCATCACCACTCCCTACAGGCACCCAAAGAAATACAAAGATGAAATCGAGAAGGCTATTAAAGAACTGTTAGACATGGGCCATATTAGGCCAAGTTCCAGTCCCTTTGCATCTTCAGTGGTGTTAGTGTAAAATAAGGATGGGACCATGCACATGTGCATTGATTACAGGGCTTTGAATAAGAAGACAATCAAGAACAGATACCCCATTCTGAGGATTGATGAGCTATTGGATGAGCTTCATGGGGTTGTATACTTCACAAATATTGACTCACACTCTGTCTATCATCAGATAAAGATGAGGGAGGAAGATGTACCCAAAACTGCTTTCAGATGTCACTACGGTCACTATGAGTTCTTAGTGATGCCTTTTTGGTTGACTAATGCGCCAACCACCTTCCAATCTTGCATGAACCATGTCTTCAACAAGAAATTAAGGAAGTTCCTCTTAGTATTCTTTGATGACTTGTTGATCTATAGAAAGACTTGGGAGGAGCATATTCAACATGTAGAACAGATTCTAGCTATCATGGAAGGGCAATCTTTGTATGCTAAGGAATCCAAATGTGAATTTGGAATGAAAGAGGTCCTCTATTTGGGACACATCATTGGGGTGAAAGGGGTACAGGTACACCAAGAGAAGATACAAGCTATACTTGACTGGCCCAAACCTGAGACCCTCACAAAATTAAAGGGGTTTCTTGGCATCTGTTGCTATTACAGGAGGTTTGTCAAAGGCTTGTCACAACTTTGTGCACCTTTGACCGATTTGAGTAGGAAGGGAGCATTCAGGTGGAGTCCAGAGGCACAGTTGACTTTTGACAAAATGAAAAAGGTGATGATTACATGCCCAGTCTTGGCTCTACCAGATTTCGCACAACCCTTTATAGTGGAGTGTGATGCCTCTGGGGAGGGCATTGGAGTAGTGCTAATGCAGAATAGGGGTCATGAGCTTCTCTACACCATCTATGACAAAGAGATGCTAGACATCATGCACACATTGGCTAAGTTCAGGCAATATTTGGTAGGGGCAAAATTTGTAGTGAGGACAGATCACAACAACCTCAAGTACATTTTGGATCAAAAGGACTTAAATGAGAGGCAACAAAAGTGGGTTAGCAAGATGCAGGCTTATGACTTTGACATTGAGTTTGTCAAAGGGAAGAATAATGTGGTGGCAGACGCATTATCCATGAGAGCATCAGTTTATGCTATGACCAACATCTCAGTTGACCGGAAGGCCCACCTTTTGGTGGAATAATCAAAGAACCAATTTGCATGTGAATTAATGGATGGACAGGTACAGGATGACAACTTCAGAATTATGGATGACATCATATATTACAAGGGATGAATCTTCTTGGTTCCTGAGTCAACCTTTAAAGCCAAGGTACTACAAGCATGCCATGATTCACCATTGGCAAGACATCAAGGGTTCATCAAGACATACCGACAGATAAGGGAAAGATTCACTTGGAAAGGTTTAAAGGAAGATGTGATGCGCCACATCAAGGAATGCACTACTTGTCAGGTAAACAAGGATGAGCACACCCATCCAGTAGGATTACTACAACCACTACCCATCCCTGAGCACAAATGGGAAAGCATATCTATGGACTTCATCACAGGATCGCCCAAAGCATAGGGAAAAGATTTCATTTTTGTGGTGGTAGACAGGTTAACCAAGTTTGAATGTTTTTTCACCATTTCCACAGACTATAGTGCAGCACAAGTCGCAGATTTGTTCTTCCGAGAGGTTTTTAGATTACATTGTCTACCCAAGACCATTGTGAGTGACAGGGACAACATGTTCATGAGCACCTTTTGGCAGGAACTATTTAGGTTGGTAGGTACGACCTTAACCCGTAGCACCAACTATCATTCTCAAACTGATGGCCAAACAGAGATAGTCAACAAGTGGGTGGAAGGCTACCTCCCAAATTATGTGTCAGGGCAGCAAAAGGCATGGGTTAAGTGGCTTCATTTGGGGGAATACTACTACAACACCACCCATCATATTGCTATTAGTATGCCACCATTCAGAGCCTTGTACAGTTATGATCCCCTCTCCTTTGTGGAGATTGTCTTTGGTGACAGCAAGGCCCCTATGGTTCAGGATTGGATTCAGCAGAGTCAGGTTATACTTAGAGAACTTAAGGACCACCTGCAAAGGGCACAAGCCTTGCCACAGAATCCAGAAAGAGAAGTGCCCAAAACTGTGGTGCGCCCTCTTCCTTTGTTGCCCTCTGAACTGAACTGAGGCGCCCAAGCTCATCTGTTGCCCAATGAAGAAACCCCTCCCTTGAGAATGTCCTCTCACAATCGCGCCTCTCCAACTGGCCTCCCGAGGCTCAAATCCTCCAAAGCGGTCTGCTGCAGGATAGGCTGCCAGTCATCTCAACCCATGCACCCTCCTCCCTACTTAAAAGCTAGTCACAATAAATAAGCTGAGGCTGAAAGTGAATATCCCTCTGCATAGCATGCGCCTTCCTCCTAGCCTCCTCATGCATGAGACCTCCTCAATCTGACCAAATTGCTCCTCTTCTGGTGAGCATATGAAGAAAACAAGTACGCCCCTCCTCCTCAGATGCGCCCTCCTCCACTTGGAGCTTGGAGCTTGGAGCTTGGATCTTGGAGCTAGGTGGATGCATGGTGAGCTCATCCATGGAGGCCACAACCATTCTCTTGTTGGAGCATTTGCATGGAGGAGGCATCTGAGAAGGAGAGGCACACTTGTTTTCTTCATATGCTCACGAGGAGAGCACTTGCCAGATTGAGGAGAGATCTGATGCATGAGGAAGCTAGAGAGAGAACAAGCTTTCATGGTGAGGATATTCACTTTCATTACTCAGTTTGCTTGATGATTTTGCTAGGAAGGAGGCTGTAGGTTGAGATAGTAGCTGACTACACGGTATGAGATCTACGCAGAGGATTTGAGCTCGGCGATTTAGAGTGGAGAGAGTAACCTGAGGGAGAGGACATTCCTGTGGAGGGTTTTCTTCAATGGGTCAAAAAGGAAGGAGAGCACTTCACTTCAATGCAGAGGGCAACAAAGGAAGAGGGCGCACCACGGTTTGGGTACTTCTTTCTCTGGATCTTGTGATAAGGCTTGTGAGGAGCTTGCTATGTATCACAGTTCCATTGTATTTTCATTACTTGTTGTATCTCTTACTTTAATCACAATTATATAGACATATATCAAAAACTAGTTTCCCTAGGGGGGGTTTTGTCCAGGGTCATATTGACCAAAATACCTGTGTCAAATTTTTTTGCATGTTTAGAAGTGTAGATCGGCATTTTAAAGAGTTCAAGATCAGAGGTAGTGTTATGTGTTTTAAAGTTATATTGTATTACTTCAACATTGAGATAAGAAAACACTTGCAAGGGCATAAAGAGCACTTAACCTATAAAACATTAGGCAAAGAGCACTTAACCTATAAAACATTGAGCAGAAAGTGAGATGACTGTTTGCTGTCCTAAAACAGCAAAAGAAGACAGCCATACAGTTGAAACTTAGATCCATACTAAGGTCAAGGACAGACCTTAGATGGAAGCCTCATAGGACCTCAGAATTTCAACAGGAAGCTAGGGTAAGGCCTCGTTAGCCTTACTATCTTGAGCACCGGGCAGTCATTTGGCCAAGGGAGGAGGAACTTTGAAGCACACACCTAGTTAGGGGGAAGGGAAATTAAAATTTGTAAAATATTTAAACAATTACAACACTTAGTTGCATAGATCACTTGTATATGTTTGGGGGGTATTAGATGCATGCATAGGCAAACATAACTTGTGGAATATCTCATTGTTTATCTATCTCTATTTGCAACTATATGTTTATGTCCTTTCTGTCTACATGAGCAATTGATTTACTTGTTAAATATCTTGTCCATTTGCTTATTGTGGTGTGGATCAGGGAAGTTTTGAGTATCCCACTCGGGGAGGCAATACTTCTTTTGATCCTTGAGTGCTTTTGTGATTGTTGCCAATGAAGGCAGTCCAAATGAAGTAAGTGCCATTTGGGGCATGCTTGGCTTATGTGTGTAAATTGCTTACATCTTGGCATATCTTGCATATCTTGTTACATTGGTGTATCTTTGTATCTAATTGGTATATCTTGTATCTAGCTTATGTATTTCTGTATCTGATTTGTAAATCTTGTAAACTTTGTAACACCTAGAAATTCTTTTGTATAGTTATAATCTGTGGTTTGGGGTAACTTGATTCTGTTTTACTTGTAAAACATTTTCAATAAACCACCCTCAAACCTTATTCGACCCCATTGCCCAACATAGGCACTAGTCTTAGTTGACTTAGGAAAAGGGCTGACTCTCATAATAGATTAGACTTGCACTTTGCATTGTTGCTTGATCATCTTAGGCTAGTTTTCCCCCTTTGGCCTGTAACGAAATAAAACTAACTCCTAGAACCTTTAACTTTAAAATCAACTTAGTAACTAGGGACTACCCCCCTTGACTTCCCTAGGAGTAAGCCTAGAAGGAAGAAGTTCCAGTCAAGGTGATAGTGTGGACTTGGAACTTAGACATTGTGTCTCCGAGGGCACACTAAGTGAGTTGGACTTAGCTCACGTTAGCAAGTGTGCATTAGGACGGAAACACCCCTGATGCTCTCCAGCAGTAATCTACCATCACTGCATGCATGTCACCAATACGTCTAGTGGCTGCCATGATCATAGCCTCACTAACTCTCAACTTTCCTACTAAGTGGTGTGACTCCTGGTCATGGTCATGCTGAGGTGCCATCTCAGACCCCTCATTGCTAGTGTCAGTCCTGCTAGTGTCAACTCTGGAATCCCCAAACACACCCTCTGCATAAGATGACATGCTGAATTGTCCACTGTCTACTGTGTTGTTGGGTACTCCTGTATGCCACTACACCCCATCACTAGATGCTATCTCCCCCTGAATCACACTGTACCCTGTATGAGTAGTCGTATCCTCCTGTGCACTCAACCTACTACTATCCTCTGCGCCTGGATCCCATATAGATGTAACCAAACACATGCTATGGTCATCCTGACTGCTAAAGAGTGCATCCTCATCCATGCAAGCCGATCCTGGAAGTAAGTGCTCCATAAACCTGTCAGCATTTGCAATCCGCTCAACTAGTGGAGTCTCCAAAAGATGTGACTCAATCTCTTCATGTTGACCTGTAAGTGTAGGATCAACTACCTGCACGTCCTGTGTCTCCTCCTGGACCTATGGATCCATGTGTCCATGGTATGCATCCCTCACACAAGGCTCCTCCATCATATCTGACATGCTACTGATATCCTCCTGTGACGTGGCTATCATGGATGTCTGAAAAGATGGCAGATGTGTCACAACCATCAAAGGAAGCTCATCATCTCTAGGTGCTAACACGTGTGAATCCTCACTAGTGTCACCACTCTGCTGGGGTGTAATGTCATCAACACCATGTGATATGTCTGTTGAAGTACTGGTACTATCATCCGGTCCTCCCGACTGTCTATCCACTATACAAGGGTCATCATCCTCCTCAAGCGTGCTAGAATCATCAGCCTTTGTGCAAGAGTCACTATCACTAGCCTATGTGCAAGAGTCACTATCATCATCGGACAACTCCAAATCCTCATCATCACTGACATAGTGCACCTCAATGATATGCTTCTTACCCTTACCCCTACACCTATGATCTGGTTCCCAAGGCACCTTGCAAATATAGCAACGTTGCGTGCTCCTACTGGGTGTGGGGTTTCTAATGGGTGTGAGGGTCCTCTAAAGGCCTCTCTGACCATTCTGATTTCCTCCCTTACCTTGACCCAACCTGCAATCTTCTTTTTGTTCCAACTAGGGTTTTTATAGGATAGGAACCATTGGAATGTTAATAGACCCCTGAAATTATTGATGGTTTCATATTCCTTCGCACACTCCTCAATCCTGTTAACAATATCCATATTCATTGTAACTTTGCTAATCCCCACTGGCTGGCAGGAATCTAAGCTCTGATACCACTGTAATGATTCCAAGCCATTATGCTAGGATCATCACAGTTTTGGTGTCTTTTAAAATCTTTTTCTGGTTGTGGTATTTCGTCAAACACTTTGTTGAATTACTTGTTTAGATGTGTTTACTTGCTGAATGACCTCTTGATTTTAGCCTTAGGGTTTACTGATGTGTTTATATGAATGTTTGCAGCAAATAAGAAGAAGAGACAACCACGAAACACACCTCAACCATATGCAATATGATAGACAAGACAAAACATCTCAAATACGCTTTTATTCATGAAATAGAGGAACCTGCTACAATGAAGATGTCGATCTGGAATGCTCAACAGATGGCTCCAAGATAGAAGTATGAGCTGCTACAAAAAGCTCCTGACAATACAAAATAAGCCTCCAAAGGCTAGATAAGAGATGAAGACCAATACCAAGGTAGATCTAGTCGTATGAAGTGCAGAAACCCCAACTGGATGATGCCACGTCCAGCTGGAATGCTGAAGCTCCTCAATAATTCGGCCCTGTGGCCAAAAGTGTCCAATCACCCCAAGAAATATCCCAACCGATAGATCGGGCAACTGTAAGGACAACCCAAGTGCCCGAATCTCCAAAGTCACTCTCAAACCCTGTGGATCTGAACACCTCCACTGAATGGTGCGCCCCCCTGGATGCCTGAAACCCTAGATAATTCAGCCTAGGTGAATGAGGCCTCCAAACCTCTTAAAACTCTCCAAAATGATAGATCGTCCAATCACAAACCCCTGGAAGAAGTTTCAAGGTCAGATATGAGGTATAACCTCCTAGATTTGCAAATCACTGAATCACCAATTTGTCCTCTCTCTCTTAAAGTCGTCCCAACCTGTAGATGATGATCTAGCCGTGATAACTCCTCAAGAATGGACTAGATCTGATGTCCAAAGCCCTGCAATGAATACCCAGGTGATAGAATCTCCAAAAGCCCTGCCAATCACCTGCAATGAATCTCTCTCCAAGAATGGTGCACCCCCCTTGCTGGAAACCCCCAACTGGTGCGCCCTCTTTCTATCTGCACAAGTAACTGATGTGCAATCCTCCTGCAACTAAGTAGATCTGGAACTAGAATGGTGTGGGAGCGTATTGCATCTCCGAGACCAAGCTTGGGACAAGCTAGGTGGAATCTTTCACCACTGAATCGTCCTCTAGGATTTGTTAAGTCAAAACCCTCAAAACCCCCAATGCTGGGCTCACTAGCTAGAAGCCAGATATGAGAATATGATCATACATGAATAAATGAGTAGAGGCCCTTGCCTTTCCTTTATACTTTTTGGCTCACC
>SNQJ01S0117632.1:0-15838 GCA_010110895.2 Picea sitchensis
TCCCATGTGGAGATCACATGAGGACATGTCAAGGGAGTTGACCCTTGATGTCACACACTATGGGAGTTGACCCTAGTGTTTTTAGAGGGTGTAGCCTCTAGAAGTCCACATGGGAGTGCCATGTGTGACAAACCTTTTTCTACTATGGTGGTTGTGTACCACTTGCATAGACTGTGAGTCTCTGGATAGTAGTTGTTTACTACTATGGAAAGATACCTCCCAAGCTAAGAGGGAGTGTTAATGTTTCAACATCGGGTAGAACTTCTCCTAGATTGGGATGCAAACCAAGGGAGATAGAATACATTTATCATAAAGGTGCACTTATGGTAAATGGGCCCAGATGTAGTCCTTCCTTGATCATGACAAGGAATAATATGGACTCGAGGTGCTTTAAGTTCTTTCCTGGTGTGTTCTTTGTCCTAGTCATGGTGACTTGACAAGGACTGATAAAGACAGAAGATGATATATGAGATTACATGCAGACCCTAAATGAACCTAATATTAGAGAGAGTTAATTGGCTTAGAGGGAGAGCTGTAGAAGGAGTTTCTCCTTAGTTCAAGTGGGAGAGAGATGTCTCCCAAGACAAACAGACAAGTGTCATGAGTCTAGGGTGAAGTTTGTATACTTCAAAGACAAGAGTGGAATGTTGCATAATGTATCCCTCATTGAGAGGGAGTGTTTATGTTTGGAAAACATAGGGAAGACATTCTCTAAAGATAATAATTTAGAAGTAAATGATAATAATAAATAGTTATTTCATTATTCAAGAGATGCATCCTTTCATGGATGCTCACCTTATGTTCCCTATATATGGAACACTCATCATTGTAATAATATATCAGATATGTCTCATATCTCATATGAATAAAAACTAAAAATAGCAAGGGATCTCATACACCCACTAGTGCTTAGCCAGTAGGGGCACATCCATAGGGATGTCCATATCTCTATCTCACTACGTCTCACAAGAGAACCACACTCACTAGTGCTCAACCACTAGGATCACGTTCACCTGTTCTCATTCATAGGCACGTCCAACTCAACAGATCTTCTTTCCCACTGCATTACATAGGAGAGTCATATGGATTTCATCATCTCAACTCTCTACTCAGAGGAGGCTATTACATCATTTTCATCTCTGTCTCAGAACGATGCACCCAACTCATAGGAATTCACATGTGTTGAGGAAAAGATATGAATTTATCTTACTCAAGTATTTTATAATATTGATTGGCTAAGGAAATATAGTCGAAAATGTTACCCTATATTTGTAGCCTCAAAAATTGTTTCCTAATCCACAAGTATTAATTACAAGGGATTAGGGTGATTTTTTAAGATAAAAGATTGTTGCAAAATATAACATTTTTATACAATTTTCTGAATATATCAGATTGCAAAAGTAAATGCGAAGATCAAAATAAAAAATACTAAGTCATATATTAACACAAATGAGAGAGAATAGAAATCACTTTATTTCATTCCAAGAAATAAAAAGAATCATTCTCTTCACAAAATCATTGTAGGGTATGGACCAAGGTAAAACTTAGATATCCCCAATGAAAACCATACAAAAGGACTCTGACAAAAAGTAAAAACTAAACTTTAAAATATGGATCAGCTTGCCACAGACTGTTGCCCACTTGACTCTGCAAAATATCCTTTATCAGTCATGAAATTTAATTCATAAACAGACAAGTCTACACATACTATCAACGATAGATCAACACCTCTGAAAACAAGTGTTTGAATGATGTGATTCAACTTTGAACCTTGTTGTCTACAATAGGACCCTGATGTCATAAAAGAGAATTAGGCTTTTAATGAATTGAAGAATGAATGAAAACTGGACTATCTCAATAAAAAGCAAACCGTAGTATGATTTCTCCTTCTATTCTCCTTTTCTTCTTCCTTCTCATTTTTATTTTATGCATTCCAAATTAGTTGAAGTAGTTAAACTACCTCATTTAGTCAAGTTAACTAAACTCAACTAAATTTTAGTTTAGGGGAAGAATTAATAATAATTATAATAATAAAGGGTCTTATATTAAATAATAACTAGTAGGTGGGACCCCTTGTGACTCCCTTTAATTTCTTAACAAAAATAAACATAATAGACAATCAATCAAGCACATCCCTCCTTGTGGCTCCCATAATAATTTCCACAATTTGAAATTTAAATATTAGTGATATTTAAAATTATATAAAAACATGTAAATATCCACAATATCCAAAAATAGTTTGTTGTCCCAAAAGTTTTAGCAATCCACTGTCCTCAATAAATCAATCATAAAACATAATCAATAATCGTATTTCCCACTTTGAGAGGCAATTTTTCCTTTGTTGCTTCTATCCTCTTTTGACTTCCTTGAATTAGCCTTAGTTTGGGTAGAACCTTGAGGCTTGATCTCACTGGTGACATGGGAAAAATCATCTCTCAAGTGCATACAGGATGATACTAAATTGGTTGAGTCACTTCAAGGAGAGGAGGGGGAATCAACAACTTTTCCTTTGTCATTCATATGGTGGGATTTGGTTTTGATTCTTTTGCTTGCGTGGGAGGACTGTACAGGTGAGTGTGTAGGATAAATTTGAACATTTGGGTTAACAGGTGGAAGAGGAGGAGGTAAAGACAAATGTGGCCAACCATGATGTTGGGAGACTGTTGGGTGAACAATCTCCTTCCATCTGTCATTCTCAAGAACTTCAGGTTGCAAAGAAACATGAGGGGGCACAAGGATACAAGGGACATGTTGGGGATGGAAGGGAGGCCTCTTTGGCCTAGTTTAGACTATCCATTGTCCAATCCAATTGATAAATTCAGCTTAAAAGAGTTGGTTTAACTCTTGAGGATCGACATCGAAATTTGTCAAGAATCTGGGCCTTCTAGGCCCTCTATTCCAGTTTCCTCTACCCCTATTATTTCGGCAATGACTTCCTCTGCTGAAAAATCTCATCCTGTATGAAACAATTATTAGTAACTAGATCTTAAACAGACCATACATGGCATTCTCTTAATATGAAACAAAGTTTGGCTCAATAATCACATCAGACCCATGAAATCCAATCCATAAAATTCATTTAATAATTGTCAATGAGAACGGAGTGAAGTAGGGTTTAGGGGTATCTGAGGGGATTGTATTGAGAGAAAAAGTGATATCATGACACGGAGTAGGAATATGATTATTGCTCGACAATTCATTAAACAATTGACTATGCAACAATAACCAAAACATATCATATTTCATCTATCTCTGTGTTATTTTTTTATCGATGTCATACAGAGTTTTAATTTAATTTTAGTGAACAGGGCATGCAAAATGAATTTGGGATCATGAGGGGATTTGTAATGAGTGAACAAGTGAGAAAATGAAAGGGAATTAGACGGATACTGTTCATAAAATAAATTAAATTAATCAACTATCATAACTCTGTTTAAAATTTAATCCAAAAAGAATCCACTTCTAAGACCAAAACATTCACTGTTCCTCAATTCTATACAAATTGCTTGTTGTCTAAATAACAACTTATTTTCCCATAAATCTTGAATTTATAATAGTCTTTGTATTATAACTTATGCAAACATTTCCAATTCAATCAGGACTACATGCTCTAATGATGATCTCTTTCTCTTTTTTAAAATAAGAAAAACATGCACAACGATCCTTGTCATCTATGCCCAACATTTGTATTTGGTAATGAAACAATAATACACCCAAGATAAACAATCAACAGTCATTGTCCTCTAATCAACAATCGGGCCTAATTTAAATATACAAAGGAGCCTTTTAAAATCATGGGCAGACTTAAGAGCATGTTCGGTGAACCAATCATACATAGGTCTTCACCCATATCATTGACCCAATATTAAATCGAAAACAACAATCAACTCCAAAAACAAGAACCCCGATCTTGCTCTCTGTTTGAAATAATATATACATAATTCCTTTTAAAAGGAACGATGCATAGAACCATGTCATGTATGAAACAACCATAACTAAATTGACACACATGAGCCTCTTATACTTTTGACAAAACCATGATCGTGATTGGTGAAACAATCACTCACAGGTGTCTTCTTCATTTTAAATGCAATCAATATCATATTGATATTAAACACAGTAAATAAGACCATAAACAAATAGAAGGACAACTCTCGGTTGTATGAACCACATATTTTATTTTTTCTTTGTTCAAATGAATTCATCACAGAGAGGCCACACAGATATTTGACCAAGAGGGGAGAGCCCATGCCTTTAAACTTCCATAATGATTAAACTAATAACCCAACACTTGACAAATCCCAAAAGGTGTCTAAGGAGGGTAGAGGCAAGTCAGAGTCCAAGTTAAGATTTTAGAAAAAAATTAAATACAGAGAGGCAACAAAAAACTGCTTGTCTTTAAAAAAACACAGAGAGATAATGGTATTCCATATCCTTATATCAATTTACCATCGATTAACAACCACCGACCACAATATAATCTTGAAAATGAAAAAGCAGTGAACCATGCTCCCCCTCTTTTTTTTTTAAACATAGTCCTTCGACTTATGACTCCAATCTCTTGATAGAATCATGAGTGAATGTCTGAGTGGAGAATAAATAAAATCGAGCTAACAAATCCAGACACACATGGATGTCACTAACACGTTTTTGTAGAGAGGGTTAAATTAAACAATGATGGGTACTCGAAAAACACAGAGAGATAATGTTTCTTTCCAACACCCAGGAGGTCGAACAACTTTTGAAAAAAATTGACAGTAAGGCCACATACAGTCATCATCATAGAAGGGATGAGAGGAGTGGTTTGTGGAAACTCTCTACAAATCATATCCATTCAATACATACACAGGCCTGTATTAACATTCGGGGCCAACCAAGATTGGAATTTTGGAAAGCTTTCAGCAAAAAGACAGTAAGGAACGGGTCATCAACAACAGTTCGGGGTTTAAACAAAAGAAACACTCAAATATTGATATTTTCTTTGCAACTGGATATGATTACGACAATGACCGAGAGGGAAATGATTTGACAACCACTAAAATACAACCTGGTGGTTAAAACCCTTCAACCAAAAAACACAGAGTTTCATTGCACCATTGTCACCATTATTTCACAGAGAACCATCATAAAACCCAAGCTGACCAATAAATAACCAATTTGCACCCATTACTTCATTTGCAAATGCCAATATTTCACAATAATCACAAAGAACCCATAACACAATATTTACACATAGTAAAAAACTCAATAAATCACAGAACCCATGCATTCCTAAGCGACCATTTGACTCATAATACAGAGAGTCCATCATGGATGGAAAGCTAAGAACAATACCTGTGAGAAAATCGCTTCAATGATGAACTGGTCGATTTTTCCCCTTCCAATTCTGAAAACATGGAGATTTCACAACCAATAGAGCAACAATGAAGCAATGCTAGGGTGACAGGATCAAGGGAGGTTTGGAGTGATGTGCAGTAAATGCATGTCGCTTCCTTACCGGACCTTATTCAATTCCATGTGCGAGCCAACCCACTAGCATATCATCCACAATTAAAATCAAACTATAACCAATGCATAATTCAATGCAATATCATCGTAAATATTTGATACCATATCAATTTCATAGTGCACCACCGGAGATATATCATACCTATACGTTAACCTCTTTCCATAAATCCATAGGATAATCACACTTCAACATTGTTATGTGTGCATCCATTCAACTTTTAATAAAAATTGCATAGTCCTTTAACCAAACACATAGTATAATATCTAGGTCCATCATTGTCACAAAGGTCTATACATAATCCTTTTGCCATAGATTTAGAAATTGTCCATAGTTTTCTCCTTTTTTTTTAATCAAGTTCCCATTTTATTGATTTTTTTGCATAGATATATATGGATAAGTAATCAATATATGAATTAGTGATCAAGGTTAAAACATACATAACAAAGCACCTGTAACCAACATGATCCTTATACCCATGGAACTATTCTGTCTCAGAAGTAAATACCAACAACATTTAGCAATAATGCCTCAACCACCCATTTATCACATCAAATGAAACCAAGACTACATCAAAAAATGTAGGACTATGTATCCAACATCATCACAACAACAACAACAACATATGAGTGTAACATGTTTATCCTTGCTCCTCTAGTCTACAAGGGGGTCCCACCTACTAGTATTATATTATTATCATAATTAAATAATATCTCTTTAGCAATCCTTTGCAGACATAATTCATCGTTGCGATTTTAATCGTTAACAAATTGGCGGCTCCATAGGGAAATATGTTTCCAATAGATTAAGAACTCAGAATGTCTAGTTTCATATACCAGTAACATCATATCAAGAAGATATACATCAAAATGATTATGCAACAAGGGGAAGTGAGAGAATTTAAGGGAAAAATGACTGGGAATTTGGGAATAACTCATGGAAAGTGTTAAGTATGAGGGGTTTATCCCTGTAATCATAGTAAAGTGTTCTTGACTTCAAGGAGATTTTTTTTTTTTATATGCTCTTTTGAATCTTGAAATGAATGGAAGAAAAGGAAAGTAGAAGAGGGATAAAACCAACTATCTTACAAAACAATAGTTTAAGAAGATAACAATTTCAATGATGCTTCCAAGGGGAACATCATGACAGCTATGTAACTTGATTGTTATTGATTAACAATACTTTTCAGAATAACATCGTTGTGGCAAAACTGATCCAACATTCTATTTTGACAAGAAATGAAGTCAAATAAAACAAAATGTCAAGGAAAGACATAACATAAATGAAACAACATAATTGAAATAAGCAAAAATGAAATAACATAAATGAAACAACAGAAATGTAGAATCAAAGCGAATAAAATAAACTATAATACAGAAAAAATTCCATACAACATTAAAACTTTTAAGTTGGTTCCACATAGTGTTTAAAGTGGGAAGCGTTAGTGCTATAGGAAAACAATCGCTCTTGTAAGTCCTTTAGGATGTAAGAATTTGTGCCTAGGACAAAAGTGATCTTAAAAGGACTCAACCATAATTTATGGAATTTTGAACGCCTTCCTCTATCAACATGAGTTGAATCCCACAACAATACCTTCTCATTAACTTTAAATTTGACAGCCTTGACACTTTTGTTGAAATATGTTTTAACAGTCTGTTGTATTCTCTTTATATTATCCAAGGAGAACGTCCTTTTCTCCTCTAAAGCCAAAAGTGCATTCATTCTTTGAGAAACATCAAAAGAATTTAATTCTTCAACCTGTAGCATTCACCTTAGAGAGGAGAGTTCCAACTCAGTAGGAACAATGGCTTCTTGACCATAAACAATCTAGAAAGGAGTGCAACCAGTGCTCACCTTGGTGCTAGTGCGATCTTCCCAAAGGGCGTAACTAAGGAGAGTGTGCCATTGACAAGGCTTATATTCAATGAGCCTCTTGATAATTCTAACCAGATTCTTGTTTGTAGACTCAACCTGCCCATTACCTTGGGGATAATAAGTTGATGAGGTAAAATGTTTAACCCCCAAGTTAGCTAAAAGTTGGGTCAGCTTAGTAGAAATAAAGGTGGGACCATTGTCTGTAATAATTTCTAAAGGAAGTCAAAATCTGGAAAAAATATTATTTTCAAGAAAATAAATCACTTTCTCATCCTGCGAATGCTTAAGCGAGACAACTTTAGTCCATTTCATAAAATAATCTATACTTGTCAAGATAAAAACTTGTCCTGCTGAAGATGGAGGATTAATAGGACCAATAAAGTCCAAACCCCAATAAAGGAATAGCAGAAAGACGTTCTTTCCCAGCAAACTTCTGACACTTGTCACAAGATCTCGAAAAATTATAGAATCACAAAAATTTGGAGGCCAATAATACCCTTTCCTGATAATCTTAAAAGCAATGGTTTTAGAAGAAAAGTGACCTCCTACATGAATAAAAGAATTCGAAGAACCATGAGTATCTTGCAACAATTTATGTGCTTCCTCATTGTTCACACAGCGAAGTAACATACCATCGACACATCTTCTAAACAAGAAGTCTCCTATAATGATGTATCTAGCAGATTCAAGGTAGAGCCTTCTTATTTTATGAGTGTCTAAGTTATTTGGACATCTTTTAATTTTGAAAATAATATACCAGATCTTTATACCAAGGATGTTCGGACATAGGAAGGATTTGATTGTCAATGTAAAATAGTGTTGATAGAGAGTTATCATGTTCATCAATTTATTCACTCATTTTAGCATGTTGAGCTAAGTGAAGGGATAAGTCACATCCCTTGATAGTTTTAGAAGTCATGATAGTTAGATCATGCTCCTGAATCTTGGAAATCCAATGTGCACAATTTCCTGAAATATAATTCTATGAGAATACAAACTTGATAGCAGGTAAAGGGACTTTTACCAGCGTATGCTGCCCTAAGATGAAATGGAAAAAAAAATCAACAGCTTTAACAAGAGAGAAAGCATGATTTTCAATAAAATAATATTTAAACACGTCATCTGACAAGAATTCACTCATGTAAGCCACTTGTTTTTCATTACCTTGGTCATCACCTTGCAGCAGGATAGCAGAAACTACTTCCTCTATGGCATTAGTATATATCATAAATTCTTTCTCAAAATCCAGCGTCGCCAAAACCAGTGCAAAGATTTTTGCTTTTTTGATTCCTATGAAATCATTTTCGACATCATTTGACCAAGAAAAGGAATGATATTGCTTAAGGAGATTGTGAATTGGCTTGACCATTACAACAAAATCATGAACAAACCTACGGGCGAAGTTAATAAAACCTATAAAGGCTTGAACCTCCTTCTTGGAAGTAGGAGCAGGAAGATTTAGGATAGAAGCAATCCTTTCAGGATCAATGCTTATTCCTAAATATGAGACAATGTGTCCAAGGAGATTGTGAATTGGCTTGACCATTACAACAAAATCATGAATGAAACCCTCTGATGAAGCTAATAACACCTATAAAGGCTTGAACCTCCTTTTTGTAAGTAGGGGCAGGAAGATTTAGGATAGAAACAATCCTTTCAGGATCAATGTTTATTCCTAAATATGGAGACAATGTGTCAAGGAGATTTCCCTTGGTAACACCAAAAGCAACTTAGAAGAATTTAAAGAAATGCTAAATTTCTTGCATCACATGAGAATCTTTCTAAGATGACTGAAATGATCTGATCAGTTTTTAGAATACAAAATTAAGTCATCAAGATAAGTTTGAATAATTTTACCGATCAAAATCGTCGGAAATTATTTGCATAGCTCATGAAAAGTATCACAGATTAGATAAGCCAAAGGCATATGTTCATAGAAAAAGTGCTAGCGGTAATAAAAGTTGTTTTATATTTATCCATCCTTTTCATATGAATTTGATTGTAACCAGAGAAACCGTCAAGTATGGACATCATGTGTGACCCTACAACTTGCTACAAAATCATTTCCATATTAGGAGGAAAATGGTCTTTAACATTGGCCCTATTCAATGTGAGAAAATCAACACATAATATTATGTATCCATTCTTTTTCAAAAACTGAAACAAATTAGAAACCCACTTAGAATACTTAACAGGGAAAATTATCCAGCCTTCAAGAGTTTTTCCAGCTCCTTCTGAATAGTAGCTTCAAGTGAGGGGTTAATGGGTCTTTGTTTTCCTAAGCGGTTTTATGCCTTCCTTGATAGGGATGGAATGTCGTATAATAGGATCCAAACCACAAAGATCCTCATATAACAAGGCAAAAACATCTTGAAATTTACCAAGCAATAGTGAACTTAAATTTTCTTCATTCAAGAAAAGTGGGGCACCTATTTAGATTCTTTGGAACTTCGGGTGTTCCAATATTCAAAATGGTTCCACCCACTTTCCTTTTCGACTCCCTCTTCTTTATGATTTTATTTGTTTCCTACATCACTTTCGATGAAAATGAACTTCTAGAGGATTCAAGACCTTAGGAATTTTGTTATCTTCCATGGATATAATTTCCTTAAACCCATGAGGTTCATTTTGAATGAAATCCTAAATTCTCTCATCATTAGGTAAGACACGCCATGAATCTATATTGTCGGGGATGTGTGGATGATACAAATATTGAAAATTTTTAATCGGGTCTTTGTAGACGTTGTCGGCAGGAGAGAACATAAAACAACTAACACATGATCATTGAATTTAATTACCTTTTAACATGAGTGATCTTGAAAGGGTATATGATTTGATATAAGTGCCCAAAGAGTTTGGGTGTAGCGTTTCATTAACTTGTTGCTAGGAGATTATATCTTATGTACAAGGTTCACTACAAGCTCGGAATCCCCAAAAAGTTTAAGGTGACCACAACCTAGATTAAAGATTTTCAATGCCTAGTAGTAACGCTTCAAATTCAGTGACATTGTTTGTGGAAGCAAACTCTAACCTATAGGAAAGTTATGAATTTTACCCACGTGAGAGTACAAGATAATACCATATCTGTTTCCTTCATTGGAGCATGAACCATCAAGTGCATGTGCCACATACCACCATCTGTCGATTTGTTCCAAGGGAGTGATGTCCTCATCAACAAAGATGGAGTACCTCCTAGGTCCTCCTTGATATAATTCACATTAAGTTTGTTGGATGCTTTCTATGTAAGGTGAAATTCTCCCCTCCCTTGAGACTATGATGTTGTTACCATTATGAGGAACAGATAAGCGTGTCCCATCCGGTGAGAGGTATCCACCCATCAAATCTTTCAATATCTTCCTAATATGATCGAGTAATTACTCATTGGCATATCAATTACTTGAATATTAAAGGTTATCCTTATTTCAGGATGCGCCTAAAAGTAGGAGTCACGTCGTTGATTTCACCTATGGTCTTTAGCCGTAAAGCACATTTATAAAGAGCATTCTTAAATTGTTTTCATTTGTACAAGACAAGACTACCTCTTCCATAATAATCTTCGACGTTACACTTGGGCCCAAATTGCCGTCAATAAGACAACAATGGGTAATATTGTCCATAATATTCTGAGAGAATATAAAAGCGAGGGTTTTTTATATAGCGTGCCTAAGTTATGTACACTGCCATTTACAGGTGAATCCTCTTCATCTACCTCTTAAAAGAGGTTGGCTACAATGGAATATTTTCCTTCCATGAATTGTTTCATATGCATCTGTTGTTTAGGGATGACAGCCATGTCCAGGAGGGTGGCATCAAATTTAATATTAGTGTCCAGGAGGGTGGCATCAAATTTAATATTAGCCAATTGATTGAGAATGTTGTATTTGGAATATGAAAGAGGGGAGGTAGTTCCTTGACTATCAGGATCTTTAGAAACCTAAAAAGTAGCATCTAGTGAAGATGATCTTGGTATTGAAGAAGTGTGAGGAGGATCATATTTACCTTTTAGAGCATAGGATGTATTCCTAGAATTTATGACCATAACATCCTCTGTCTCTACAAAGTCTAGGACAACAATAGTAGTTTCAGTTCTTTTACCAAATATTTTATCTTTGGCACTCTTCTTTACTTCACATGTACTTTCCTCATGGTGTTCCTCACAAAATTTACACCAACTACTCGGCATGATAGCTTCAAGTTGAAATTTGTTTTCATTAAGATTATTTAAAGGTTGTGAAGAAGAAGATGAGCCCTCAAGGGTAAGAGAGGGGACATTTTCTTTCTGCACATACGCTATCATTCAATTATTCATGTCTTGTAGAAGCTATAAGAGGGAAGACATATATGTCTGTTTAATTGAGTCTCCCTTAGGAATACTTGTTCTTTCGAGTTGTTCTTCATACTCTAAACAAGTATGCATAGTCGAACCAAGGTTACCAATGTCCTTTTCCTCAAGCCTATGATGGTAGGGGCAAGGTAAAGCATTATAGTAATGAATTAAAGTGGCTTGGTTCTAAGATCGAATGAATTCAGGGATTTGGTTGTATAATTTGGTGAAACACAAGTTGAAAGACTTGATAGTTTCACCATCCTTATAAGCGATGTTATTGTACTCCCGTAACTACTCGATTGGGATTTTGGATTTCTCATAGGTATACTTGAACCAATAGACTAACTCCTCCCAAGTAGAAATAATATTAGGAGGAAGGTCAAAGAAATAGGTTGCTACCCTACTGTTGACGGGCGAAATTAACCGCTCGTCAACTGGAAGAGTGAATCCGGTCCGGGGTTGTCTACTTAACCCAAGCCATTTGGATTGATCTACTCCGACGGGTTAAGTGGCTCTGTTGGCCGATCTAAGTCCTAAGAAAATGAAAAACAAAACTAAAGAAGATAACTTAATAAAAAAAACACTTGCTGAAAGCTATATACAAATCTACAATATACCTACAGTTCACTAACTAATATTTATAAAATAGCTCTACGATATATCTATAGGATCATATCTCTAATATATGTGTAATATTTACAAAATGCAAATTTCAATCTAAATCTGCGAAACTCAAATATGGATTGATTTATGATAGCAAAACTATCATTCAGTCTTTTTGATTTTTTATAACTTCTATAAACAAGAAACAAAATAGCTAACTGTCTAATTGAAAACAGAGAGGAATAGTAGAATGTGTTTAGATTATAGTAACTTTCTATATTAATTAAACTAATAAAATAAAACTAGCAAACTGACCTGTAATCGCATCTCCTATTTGTCTTGCATACAGTATCCAATTTCGTTGTTTGATGGAGTAAACCACAACAGATCTTCCAAATGATTCTCGTAAACGTGAAGCAGTAATGATTGAATGCTAATGACAAAACATATAAGAGAAGTAGTAACAACAATTTTATGATTTTACAAATGATCACATTAAGATAAATATGCCTGTAAAAATTTGTATATAACTGCTCATTGAATAAAGAAGATTAACCTTCTAATCATCAAATTTGAACAGAGTAATTGCTATATATAATATGAGGGACATAAAACACAGACATCATATAAATTCCATCACATCAATCTATAATAAACCATGATATCTAAAGTAGTCACAATTTAATTACAAATTAAAATGACCAAAACTTGAACAAAAATACAATATATCGAAGCTAAAGCTGTGCCAATATCAACTTCCATTCAAGTTTGTCAATCATAAATCCATAGTTTCTGCTCCCAGGCAGTGATGGTTCTTATTTTACAAACAATATATTTATAAAGGTCCAGGATCAAAACGTTTCCTATGGAAATCATCTGATTTGTTCCCAAAAAAAGTGGGGGATGCAACCTCCCAGATTCTACTTGTTATCAAAACTAACAGCCTATTATAAAACCACATAAAGAAATAGCATGCTGAGAGATTCCACCAGTGGTTCAAATCTTCTTTAGAAATCGTAGGTACCTGAAAACACATAAGAAGAAAAGATTTCAGATTGCATTTTTGGTTGTAAAAACAAGAAATTTGAAGTTTAGTAACTAGCTACAGAATCTCACGATTCTGTAGCTAGTTATAATTATAACTAGAATCGTATTTTATTGAATCAATCAAAACAGACTAGATGTAATATGTGCAAATGAATCATGTATTCTAATTAAAAAAAAAAAAAGACAAAATCATCCTAAACTTATTTTTAAACACCATACCTCAGATTAATGGATTTGACTTAATCAAGCAATCTTTGAATTCACAATGGAAGTCGCTGCTTCCACGTTCTTAAAAACAACGAACCCTATGGTTTTT
The DNA here is from genome assembly GCA_010110895.2 of Picea sitchensis. Lineage (NCBI taxonomy): Eukaryota > Viridiplantae > Streptophyta > Pinopsida > Pinales > Pinaceae > Picea > Picea sitchensis. The sequence goes on from SNQJ01S0117632.1 coordinate 13,675, forward strand.
TTTTGTTTGACAATAGTTAACAAATCGTGCCATTTAGATTTTAGAGTTGTAACGAGCATACCTCTGTCACAACTAGTAATCTTCCTTGAGGTGAACAACAATGACCAGGGAACCTCTTCAACCTTTGAGTTTTTAAACCACTTTTGTCCCACCACTGGCAGACCGGTGGCTTGGCTAATAAAATATTCGTTTAACTCAAGTTGGACGTCTCCTATTTTATCTTTGCAACCATCGAACATTAACGCAAATTCCTGAGCGACTATTAAATTAAAACCCTTGAACTTTTCAACAAAGACACGCCAACCATTCCTTTCTAAGTCTTCTCGGGAATTATCAAACGATAACAATGTATGGACACCGTTAGGCTCAATTCTCACTACAGGGGCCATGGATAACAACAAGGAATCGACAAGGGATTCGACAATAGGGTTTGATAGAACAAGAATAGAGCCATTGCCCTGAGCTTCCCCAACACAATGCGAAAAGAGCTCGAAATGGTAGGCAGGAGCGTTAATTGCTATGCATGTGAGGAAAATTGTATAGATTGAGGCCATGCAAAAACACCATACCATGTTGTACTTGGAATGACACCTTGGTGTAATGGTACACATAAAAATCATAACAGTTGAAAACTATCATATGCATATCCACGATTTGATCAAAATGTCAAATAAACAATTGAATCAAAGATTTTATAAATTAAAATCCCATTAACATTAGTCGAATGCTAAATGGGTGGTGGTTTAATACACATGTAACCAAGGTGTGTTCGAGAAAAAGGGGTTATAACCATGAAAACAACCATGTTCCTGAAAAAATAAGACAAATCGATGATAAACCATATGAACATTAACCCTTTTATGAAATCAAACATGAATTCCAACTGTGAGTTTTCATGCTTGCAGTCATGAAAATGAAATTGAAAAGAAGGTACGTAGAAAATGATGGATAATGGTGTTGTTTAATGAGAAAGGTCGTGACGAGTAATGAGAATTTAAAAACCCTATGTAGGCAGCTTGTAAAAATAGATATTAATATGGCTACCAACACCTACCTTCCCTTCAAGGGAATTCACAAATAAGCGCATACAAGTGTCATTTTTATTGGCTCCTATGTTGTGACAGGCATTAGAAAATGCCACCAAGTGTTCATTCGTAGTGACCATGTTATGGCCGGAAAACCTAGCGAGATTCTCTTTGAAATTATGAAGTGGATGAGTAGCAGGTGCTAGGTTGAGAGGGGAGGAAACATGCCATGGAGTAGTTGTATCATCTTCTTCAAACTGAAAAAGACCATACTTTTCTATGAATTTAGTGGGGTTTGTGGTAAATTGGACAAGGACTTGATGACTATACAATCTACCAATAACTGATTATGCTGAAGATTGAGATGAAGAGGCACCTCCAGTGCCACCAGAGCCACCACTAGATGTCATATTGTTAACGATAGGTAAGGGAGAGAAAGACGAACTAGCTGAATCATACAAAGTTCTCCTTAGAGTACTTTGTTGGAATAACAAATGTTTCTTCTTCCTATTTCAACAATAGGATTAATATTAGGTGATAAACCTCTTCTTCTCCTACAGATACGAGGGTGTAAGGACATGAAATGAAGATCAAAAGTATAGGAAAAATAAAGCTAAACTTGATGTTGGATCGTGTTGTCATTGATTGCAATGGTTTGATTGATTGATGTCATTAACTGATGTCAAGTTATTGATTGATGCCAATAGTTTGATTGATTGATGTCATTTATTGATGTCAATAAATTGATATGATGAATATGGATCAATGAGTTGTCATTGATATGATGAATATGGATCAATGAGTTGTCATTGATACATGGTGCATAGTTGATGTATATTATGCAGTGGTGGATTGATGCAAAGATGAATCATTATAGTCTTATCATGGTTGATAAAGTGTACAAATGGATAAACTCCAAAGTGGTCCACTTATGGTGAAATCCCTCACGGGAAGACACTTTTCAAAGTGAGTTATCCTAGAATAATGGTTGGAGAGACCATGTTTGATTATGGAATAATGAGATGAAGATCAATGAAGTTGTTGGTGAAACTATCCTAGATAGATAATGCTTATCATGCCATTTCCGGTGGTATATGGAATGTCACATAACTCCTCACGGTTTGAGAGTTATGGCCTTA
>SNQJ01S0117633.1:1992-19756 GCA_010110895.2 Picea sitchensis
AAAGCGATTTAAAAGGCAGAAATCTGATTCTAGTCTGTTCCACCATTGTTTAATCAAGATTATCATTATACATCTGTTGAAATTAAACAATGATTGTTGGGATGCTTTTCTGTTAAGAAATGGTTTTGGTAGCAGTGAGTTGGGACAGGTTGACAAGCCTGTCATCACAGAAACCCTCGTGAAGACTGCCATCTCTCCTCCTTCGCTCTTACCCTATGATCCTATTTCTAATTTGGAACCCTCGACCTATCCTGACACTACCCAACCCGACACTCTACCGGATTCGTATCCTAAGGGTGGTGTTAAGACTGTTAAAAAATCCACAAGGAAAAAGTGTAAAGGCAACGTTGATATCAATTATAAGAGTAAAAGGGTTGCTCGTTGGGTTTCACGATGTGCCTGAAATAAACCCAAGCCCTGTGCAGACCAAAACACAATTGTGTTAAGCGAATATTCCGATTCAGAAATTGAAAGATTCCTGGCCGAAGAGTATCCATATTCATATGGACTTTGCTCGGGTAAACCCTACGATTATGTTACAAACCTTCCACCGTGTCTAAAGGACAATCTCAATTTCCTAGGAATCAAACTCAGTAATGAACCTACAGGTCAAATGGAAATTTCCCCACCTGTTAATACTATCATTGCTAATACACAGTCTATTCAGCCGCAATGTAATGAATGTCGATCATGGATCGATAGGTATTACAAAGACGTGCCTTTACTTCAGTCTCGGCTTAAATCCTTGGAAGACCAGGTGAGTTTGCTAACGAAGGAGAATGGCATACTTCAATCCGTAGCTCAAACCAAAGACAAATGCCAAAAAACCACATGGTCTATTGTTTTTAAGAACGTGGAAGTAGCGAATGCAATAGTAAATTCAAAGATTGCTTGATTAAGTCGAATCCCTTAATTTGAGGTATGATTTTTTAAAATAAGTTTAGTATGATTTCGTCTTTTTCAAATTAGGATACATGATTTGTTTTCACAGATTACCTTTAGTTTGTTTTTATTGATTCAATAAAATATGATTCTATTTATAATTATAACTAGCTACAGAATCGTGAGATTCTGGTTATAATTATAACTAGCTACAGAATCGTGAGATTCTGTAGCTAGTTAGAAAAATTCGAATTACTTGTTTTGATAACTGAAAATACATCTGAAATATTTTATTCTTATGTGTTTTCAGGAACCTATGATTTCTAAGGAGATTTGAAGCACTGTTGTCATCTCTCAGCATACTATCTTTATGTTTTTTTAGAATAGGCTGTTAGTTTTTGATATCAAGTAGAATCTGGGAGGTTGCATCCCCCACATTTTTTGGAACAAATTAGATGTTATCAACAGGAAACGTTTTGTTCCTGTAACCTATATAAATGTGTTGTTTTTTAAACAAAGATCATCGCTGTCTGGAGGCAAAAAAATATGGATTTATGATTGACAGACTTGAATAGAAGATGATATTTGCATAGCTTTAGCTTCTATATATCGTGTTTTTATTCAAGTTATGATCATTTCGATTTGTAATTAGATTGCGACTACTTTAGATATCGTGGTTTATTGCAGATTGGTGTGATGAAATTTATATGATATCCATGTTTTATGTCCCATATATAACATACAGTAATTACTCTGTTCAAATTTGAGATTAGAAGATTTATCTTCTTTATTCATTGAACATTTATACACAAATTTTCACAGCAGGGTTTATCTCAATGTGGCCATTTGTGAAGTTATAAAATTGTTGTTACTACATCTCTTATATGTTCTATTCGCATTCAATCATTACTGCTTCACGTTTACGAGAAGCGTTTGTAAGATCTGTTGCGGTTTACCTCACCAAACAATGAAATTGGATACTATACACAGGACAAATAGGAGATGCAATTACAAGTTAGTTTGCTAGTTTTATTTTATTAGTTTAATTAATATAGAAATTTCCTGTAATCTAAACACATTTTACTGTTCATCTCTGTTTTCAAGTCGACAGATTTCTATTTCATTTCTTGTTTATAAACGTTATAAAAAAAAATAAAAAATCAAAAAAGACTGAATGATAGTTTTACTGTCGTTAAATAAATCAATCCATATTTCATTTTCGCAGATTTAGATTAAAATTTGCATTCTGTAAATGTTATACATATATTAGAGATATAATCATTTGGATATATTGTACGTATAATAAGTAGAGCTATTTTATCAATATTAGTTAGTAAACTATAAGTATATTTTAGATTTGTATATAGTTTTCAACGAGTGTTTTTCATTAAGTTATTTTCTTTAGTTTTTGTTTTTCATTTTCTTAGGACTTAGATCGGCCAACGGAGCCGCTAAACCCGTCGGAGTGGATTAATCTGAATGGCTTGGGTTAAGTAGACAACCCCGGACCGGATTCACTCCTCCAGTTGACGAGTAGTCAATTTCGCCCGCCAACAGTTCTTTAACTTAAAAGTGACTTGTCAACAAAACTTAAAGGAATGATTTATGATGGAGTACTTTTCCTTAAATAATAACTTAATGTTCCAAGCTATATTCATTGTCACATGGATCTACTAAAAGTGGATTAAATATTTCTTCAAATAGGTTGTTTCACATCCCTACAATGTTTCTCCACTATTAGTGATCATCCGTATCCCTGATGGAGTCTCCTCAATATCATAGAACTTTCTCTACTGTCAATGAATGTATCAATCCCCAATGAAAATATTTGCATGTCAAAAAATAAGCTGAATTTTCTTTCCCATTCCTTTATAACTTTTAAATGTCATTAACTGTTAGGAAATGTAGGACACTTCCACACTAATCCTAGCAAAAGAGAAGAAGAATTTTTAAATCAAGAATGCAAATGAAAATAAGCAATCACACAGTACAACGATATTTTACACTGGAACCCTTAACCGTGAAAAACCAACATTCCTTTGAGCGTTCTTCTCTCTTGTTGTCTTATTCAATAAGAATAAAATTTTACATTTCTAACCTTGGTCCACACTTAATACATAATCAACACCATACCCTCTTGCACACAAAAAAACAACCCTGTAGCCAATTTGGCTTATATATGCATGGCCAACAACCTACACTTACATATGCATTAACCTACAATAGTGCATTCTATGATCAAATTACAACAACAACATTTACGGACTTACAACACGCCTCTTTATAGGCGTTACAATAGGAAAAATCCAAATATTGGTGCCCAAAAATGGTTACAGATCCAAGCATATAATTGGCTACAAATCCTACAAAACTAGGGATTCTATTACATTCGACTACAAGTCAGGTTTACCAGTTGGCCTTCATTCGGTACCTAGTCAGTCATCTCATGCCCACACTTTGACCTCTTGTTGGTTGGTTTTTCGTCAATATATTCGACTTCGACTTTACCTAATCGACTTCATCGACCTTCGAATTGCTTTCGATCTACCTCGAATTCGACCATTAGTCGATTCACCTCGACTAGACTGCAAAGATTATAACAACCCAACATTCTCCCACTGGTTGTTTTCTTTATTGAAACAAGAGATTCCTGAACTTTCACTCACATAACGAGGGTAGAAATGCCCATTGCCTCTCTGCACTAAGATAACTTCATGGTACTCACAGACTTGGTCAATGAGTCTGCTATGTTTTCCAATGTGTCTACTTTCTCCAGTAGCACCTTGTTACTTTCCACCATATCTCTTACGAAATGGTATTTTACATCAATGTGCTTATTTTTTTAATGATAAGCGGGGTTCTTTTCCATAAATATTGTACTTTAACTGTTGCAACTCACCTTCATAGCTCTATTCTCAAAACCGATCCTTGAACACAACTTTTGAAGCCTTAACACTTATTTTCATCCATGAGTGGCTGCCATGTATTCATATTCCATTTTCAACAAGGCTACAACCTCATGTCACTTACTCATCTAGATTATTGCTCCATCGAACATATTGAAGACATATCCATTGGTCGACCTCTGTCAATTCAAATCTCTAGCCCAGTCGGTGTTGACAAATCCATGTACATTTGATTTACCACTGTTGCCTTCAGATATTCCTTGGTATCATATAGCATAGTCCTTCGTGCCACATAAATACTTGAATACTCTCTTGACAGTTGTCCAGTTCTCCTTTCCTGGTGTTGACATGTACCTTCTCAACACTCCCATTGCATGGAAAATGTTTGGTCGAGTACATACCATCGCATACATTATACTACCAAGAACACTTTCATAGGGAACATGTGCCATGTCCTTTATCTCTTCATGTGTCTTTGGACACTGTTCATTGGTAAGCCTTGCTCCCACTGTCATTGGCACCTTCATCATTTTTTAATAATATTGCATGTTGAATAATTTCATAATTGTTTCAATATACTTTGTCTGATTCAACTAGAGCTTTCTAGTGGTTTGATCTCTCTTAATCTCCATTCCCAGATTGAAGTTATCTGCACCGAGATCCTTCATGTTGAACTTGGAAGATAACTTCTTCTTCACCTCCTTTATTGCATCCATGTTGTTTCCAATCAAGAACATGTCATCGACATATAAAGATACATATATGAAATTCCCACCTTCTTCCTTGGAATATATGCAGTGATCAAATTTGCTTCTCACAAATCACAAACTAAGGATATAGGTGTCAAATTTATTGTACCATGTCCTTGGTGATTTCTTTTGACCATAAAGGGATATTTTGAGTTTTCACACCAACTCTTGCTTACCCTTTACTACAAATCCTTCAATATGTTTCATGTAGATTTTTTCTTCCATGTCCCCATGAAGGAACGTTTTCTTCACATCCATCTATTCTATATCCAGATTGAATGTTGCAACCAGAGACATTAGTACTCTAATGGAAGTTAGTTTTTCAACAGGGGAAAAAATATCACCGAAGTCGACTCCCTCGACTTGGAAATATCCTTTCGCTACCAGTCGAGCTTTGAACTTCTCGACTTGTCCTACGACATTCATATTCTTCTTGAACACCCACTTTCTACCGACAAGATTTATTCCACTATGTAACTTGACTAAATCCCATGTCTCATTTTTGTACAAGGGTTCCATCTCTTCAACCATGGATTCCTTACAGATTTTACCCTCTATCGAGTCGACTGCCTCACCGACTGGCTTGGGCTCATCATCGATGGCAGTTAGCATGAATGTGGAATGGAAGTCAGATGGAATATACCTTTCGACTAGTTTTCTTAATATTTCTAACCTCCTTAACACCAGAGTCAATTCTTCCACCTCTTCCTCAGATTCATTACCTTCTTCATTCCTTAGTTCAAATCACACCATATTAGGATTATTCTCAATCTGAACAACTTCCTCAATATTGGATTTACCTTTGACTTCTCTGAAGACCACATCTCGACTCTACATTGTTATCCTTAATGTAGGATCCCAGAGTTTATATCCTTTCATCCCTTTTTGTATATGATGAAAATAAATTTTACCTTGCTCTTCCTTTCCTTGGGAACATGCACAAATGCATCACAACCAAACACTTTGATATGTGCCACCGAAGGCTTCTTACCCAAAAATACCTCATTTGTATTTGTGTCAACTAGCGCCAACGAAGGAGAGATATTCACAATATATCTTGCAATCTTTACTGCCTCCGCCTAGAATTATTATGCGAGCCGAGCACTACTAATCATGATCCTTTCCCTATTCATCAACGTTATGTTCATTCTCTCAGCAAATCCATTTTTATTTGGGGTATATGGTATGGTATTTTGGCATTCTATGACAAACTGTTTACAAAACTGATCAAATTCCTTTCCACATAATTCACCACCATTGTCATTCCTCAACACTTTAATCCTCTTTTCTTTCCGGTTTTCCACAAGATCTTTAAACTTCTTAAATATCTAGAAAACCTCTAATTTCTTCCTCAGGAAATATATCCATCCCTTCCTGGAAAAATAATCTATGAAGGACATATAATATAGGGATCCACCAAGTGAAGGAACCGTAACCGATCCAAAAACATCAATATGCACCAGTTCTAGAATCTCATTTTCCCTTCTCTCTCTAGATGGGAACCTCACCTGAATTTGTTTCCCATATATGCATTGTTCACAAAAGTCAACTTATAAATTACATTCAGGAAAACCTTTGACCATACCTTTTCTTTGCATAGCTCGAAGTCATTTTTCTCCAATGTGTCCCATCCTCTCATTCCATAACCTCGTCGGGTCGAGTTCATGATTTCTTTTCGAGTCGGTTTGAACCAAATCGGCTCGAGTCGATTCAATTTGTGTCAACATCGAGTCGAGTTGAGTCATAGTCGAGTAAATTTCATGAGAAATGAAGCTATCGCATCGAGTCAAGTCGGGATTCCCTAACAACTTGTATAGGTTACCAATCCAAAAGCCTCTCATTAATACCATCACACCTCTTACCTTTTCCACGAATCCTTCTAAAACAGAGTATGAACACCTGTGTCACTCATATTGTTGATAGCTATTAGGTTTCTTTCCAAAACCGAAATGTGTAGCACACCTGAAAAGGTTCATTTCCTCCCATCCAACAATTTCAATCAGATTCTTTCCCATCCGACAATTTTGGTTGCCGAGTAGTCACCCAAGAACACATCACCCCCATCATATTGTTCATATTCATAGAACCATTATTTATGTGGTTTCATATGATAATGTGTTCATGATTCAATGAACCAAACATCTTGATATGATTTTGTACTATTCTATGCCAGGTACACATCACTTCCCTTCTCCTAGGTCGTATTTATCTCAGTTGACTGCTTCTTGTCATATTCGACACTAACTTTTGTTTCCTTTGACTTACAATCATTTTTATAATTCCCAGATTTACCGTATTTCTATCATCTTCACGTCGACTGAACCGGGGATTTATATCTACCCTTCGACTTAAAATTTCTACTGAAGAATCTTCCTTTATCTCTATCTACTGGTCGACCTATCACTACTAGAGTATCTTTGGTCAATCCTTCCATGTTCTTTCTTCTCATTTCTTTCGAAAACATAGAAGAAACAACGTCGTCTAGTGCTAGTGTGGTTTTATTACTCCCAATAGATATTACTAATTTATCCCAGTATAAAAGAACACAATAGGATGATACACTTCTCCTCATCAGTAATCTTTGTATCCATAGACGATAACTGGCTTAACATGGTATTATACACATTTAAATGCTCAATCACTGAACTTCCATCACTTGTCCTTATAAGATACAGTTTCTTTCTGAGAAAAAACTTATTTAATAGATATTTCGACTGATATAAGCTTCCCAACTTGTCCCACGATTTCTTGGCTGAATCTTCACTCGAGACATTCATCAACACCGAATCTGCAAGAAAAATTTGAAACGTACTTCTTTCTTTTATTTCACATTTCTCCCATTCTACCATCGACATTCCTGTTAGCTGGGTACCTGGATAGACCATTGTCCATTGTTCTCGATCTACAAGAATATCTTCCATTTTAAGCTTCCAAAGCTCAAAATTTTGGCCATTGAATATTTCTATCTCTATTCTGGAACTTCTCACCATTATTTACTATGATCTTTATAACAATTTATGAATTATGACTCTTACTGTACCTAGGGTTTAGTTCTCAGATTCAAGATTGTCAAATCAAGATCTGATATACTCGCCAAAGCATATCACCACTCTAAACACACACTTTTCAGGAAAACCTAAGCTCTAATACCACATGTAAATGCAGGACACTTCCACACTAATCCTAGCAGAAGAGAAGAATAATTTAACCAAGAATACAAATGAAAAAAAGCAATCACATAGTACACCGAGATTTTACCCTCGAACCCTTAACCGGGAAAAACCAACATTCCTTTGAGCATTCTTCTCTCTTGTGGTATTATTCAATAAGAATAAAAGGTTACATGTCTAACATTGGTCCACAACTAAGACACAATCGACATCATACCCTCTTGCACAGGAAATAACAACCCTGTAGCCAATTCGACTTACATATGTATGACCAACAACCAACACTTACACATGCATTAACCTGCAAAAGTGCATTCTATGATCACCTTACAACAACATCCTTTACGACCTTACAACATGCCTCTTTATAGGCTTTACAACAAGCAAAACCATAAATATTGGCACCCAAAAATGGTTATAGATCCAAGCATATCATTGGCTACAAATCTTGCAAAACACAGGATTTTGTTACAGTTGACTCCAAGTCAGGTTTACCACTCGACTACCAGTCGACCTTTATTCAGTCTTCTCATGACTACCAGTCGACCTTCATTCGGTCTCTAGTCGATCTTCTCATGCCAACACTTCGACCTCTTGCTAGTTTTCTTGTTGTTGATATCTTCAAATTCGACTTTACCGAGTTGAATTCCTCGACCTTCGACTTGTTGTCGATCTACCTTGACTTCGACCTCTATCGATCCACCTTGACTTCGAACATCAGTCGATCACTGCAAAGAATATAAAAACCCAACATTAACACGGGTAGATGTGTGAAACAATGAATTTTTACGAACTTGTGGGGATGACGCTTATTTTTAGGGAATGATTAACCATACCCAAGTAACAAATATATACCCTAAAAATGCTTGGCTCTGGATGTTTGATAATTACCTTTTACATGTTGTGATAATTAAGTGTGAATGGATAGAATTTTTTAGCTAGGTAACTCATCACTTAACTAAAGTTACAAGATTTCCAAAGTTAGTCATTCAAAAAGATCTAAGTTCCACCATTGTTATGATTGCTTCTAGTAACCCTTATGATAATTATGTGTAGCTTTCTTCCTTGGCCATAAATAAATGGTGCTTTAAGAGTTTGCAGGGATTATCAAGGTGTGTGTGTATTTCATGAGATTCAACTAACAACCGAGGGTATCACTTGAAAAACAATCAACATATATACAATCCATCTTCTGAAAAATTCTCATAAATAAAGAAAAATATGCAGATTTAGTTGAAAACAAAATTGTTGGTAATAAACCTACTATATACAAGATATATACCACAAAGGAAACTAATTGAAATATATCTTTAGTATTTATCCATTGATAGGGAGAATCTCCAATCCCCCTCCACATTTTGCAATATGTAAATTTACCAACACCAGTTTTTAGCCACCTAAAAGGGGTCAATCAAAATTTGTTGAAATTTTGAATGTTTGCAATTTTTCTCATTTGGATTGTCCCACTTAAGCACCAGATCTCCTACCTTGAAATTACTATCCTTGGATGAATGCCATCAAAACAAAATTTGACAATATGTTGGTGGGATACAAACACGATTTCTAACATTCCTCTTCTAACCTGAGTAAAGTGTCAATTTTTTTTTAGAGAGGTGAAGAAATTTTCCCTTTAGAAGATTGAGATAGTTTCAACGAAGGTAAGAAAATATTTGAAGGGAGAATAATTGTATTCCATACACTAGGAAATAAGGAGAGATACCCATGGCTACTTAGGTGTGACTCAATCTTCCTATATATCATTAGAGTGAGAATTATGCTAGTTTCAATGATCGTCAACAACTGTCTTTTTTAGAATTTGGATTAGGTTTTTGTTGGTTCATTTACTTATCCCATTCCCATGAGGGTAATATTTGGTTGAATAATGAACGATAATTCATTTTTCCAAAGCAAATCTTAACTTAACTTCAATGAAGAAAAATATGAGGCATTATCAAATATCATTACAGAAGGAACTCCAAACCTAGTAATCATATGTTGTTCCAGAAAGTGTTGATTTATTGATGTATGTTAATGGAATGGATTATATCCATATGGTAAATTAATCCATTGTTTTCAATACGTACTTGTGTTGTTTTTAAAAATTACCATTAATTTCACCAATGATGTCTAATCCATTTTGTTCAAAAGGTGTATCAATTGCAATTGGTTGTAGGGGAACAACTAGTTTTTTATCTCTACACAATTGGAAATTTTGTGTTTTCTAACATAGGCATGAGAATCTCTAAAAATTGTAGACTAGTAATAACCAACTCTTAGTATTTTATGGGTAGTGGTTTCTCAAATTCCCACGGGCTAGTCCATCATGCAAACATTTCAATACCTTTTCAACATCATTTGCTTCTAAATATCTTGGTAAAACTCCACCTTAACTTTTTTCCCAAAAAATACACCATCACTCAACTAATATGATTTTAAGATGGAGGTAAATTATATCGTGACTATAAAAATAGCCAACACTAATAAAATGCATACCATTTAAGATCACACCCACATTTGGAGTGATTCAATATGTATTGTGTAACATACCCAGATTTCACTACTAATTATTTTTTTCCAAGGTAATTAAAACCTTAGTACTAGTTTATCTTAACAACATGAATATGTATCCTTCTTCCTTTGATTTGTCTTACTTTGTCTTACTGTTCACCAATTTCTCTTGACTAAAAGCATGACATATAATTAAACTCATATTTTGTATTTCCTCAAACACTAACTAATACAATACTCCATAAGCAAGTCACTAACTAATACAATACTCCATAAGCAAGTATTTGTAAGCACTGAAGTGAACGCTCATTCATACATTTCTATAAGTTTCTTTCTGAGGACTGAAATAAACGCTCATTCATACATTTCTATATGTTTGAAGGATTCCACATTTTAGTCAAGATATATCACTATATATAATCGACATCCTTTCTTTGCTCATATTATAACCCCATTGTTTAAAAATATTTTAGTCTTAGAACATTATCTATACAAAGGACACTTTAAAAACAAACATCCAACGAGCTTTGTATAGGTACAAATGTAAAGTTGTCCTATAATAAAAATCATGTTTTTGTCATCAAATCTTTATTTTCACGCTAGGTATAGGTTATAACCTTGCAAGTTTTAATGAAGCACTTTTACCAAAGTTGGGTAAATTTTAAACAAGGATAAATTTGTAACATACCGAAAAAAAAATATGGAAACCGAAACATTTATTTCATTAATATTTATCTTGGAATCTGGGTTTACATTCTATAAAAGTGTGAAAGGATTCCTCTATGTAATTTCAAGTTCCATAAACAATTATTTAGGCTTGCAGTTGCTTCCGAAAGGTGCTATGGTTTTTAGATTTGAGTTTTGATATAAGCTACGAATTTTGCTTCTACTTACAATTATGGTAATTCAGTTTACCTCCACGAAAAATTTGAGGACTCTAAGGAAGAGTTTAATACTGTAATGATGATTTTATTACGAAAGAAGAGTGATATCTTTTAAAAATAATTTTGCGGGAAGAGCCACACCACCGCTGTGAGGAACTGTCAAATGGTGTGAATGCATGTCGAATGGTGGAGTTGTTTTGGGGAATGATGAAAGAGGCCCGAATTAAAAATTCGTTGCTGCTATTATGTTTTTGTCCGTTGATTCATGGAGCTGTGGGTGGACGAGTAACCACGTTGTTGTATTACCAACCATTTAGTTTCCGAAAAGGAGGAAGAGAAAAACTCATTCAACTCATACATGGAGTTGAAACAAATTTTAAGGTTTTGTTTGAATTGTCTTTTGTAATGTTTTTAAGGTTAGTTGACTACTACCGACATGCATGTTATGTTTTTTTATTGTATTAAATCCATTTCTCTATTAAAGAGAGTGTTGGATAATAATGAAGAAATGCCATAATTAGGAAATGGTTAAAATAGATTGCTAGATTAGTTTTTGAGTGGTTTTTAGATCCACCAATTTAGGAGGTTGTTAGGGGCTATCCTAACCTATATATTTATATACAATTTATCGAATGAAATAGACTGAATGTATGAGTGTAGACTCACTTGGGTTGTGCCCTTGTGGAATCACAAAATTGTTGAGTTATTATCCAATTTTTTAAGTGTATTTATCTTTATGTGTAAAAGAAAAGATTGCAGGATCAATATCGTTATAGGGTCGAAAGGCACAGTTGTTTCCTTAGCTTTGGTTGTCAATATGATGGGTTGGGTTGGTGATTTGTTGACTAATGTTTAAACTGTTAATAAAAGGTGCATCGACCTTTTCCCCAATCTTAGTTCCAATGAACACCTCCCAACTAACTTCGAGCTTCTTTTAATGTTAGGGTTTAAGTATTTCCCAATAAGTATTTCAACAGTTTTCACATCCTTTTTATAAGTATTTCAACAGATTTCACATCCTTTTTATCCTTGCATCGAGTGGCTTTGTTATGGATAGTAACTATGACTTTGAGTCTACGCCTTTAAGAATGATTATTTTTTGCACGAGGGACCTCTTATTACTTTCTCTTCTAACTAAATACACTGGTTACTCTCTAGTTAACACAAGAATCAATATTTAAAGAGTTCAACTTACTCATATGCTACTAAAATGTTTATTCTAAATTGTTTTAACTAACTTCTTAAATAGTTAGGAAATTTTCATCGCATAGGTTTAATAATCCATCTCTTTTAAGAGATTTTATGATTCTGTTCAGAATATGCCCAAGTAAAATAATAATATTTATGGTCTTTGTGTGATCTGGATTATGTTCGAAATGAAATGAAAGAAGAGAAATTACAATGAAATATTTATGAAAATTGCCAGAAAAAGAGAAATACAACAATAATTGATTTCTATTATTGAAATAATTGTAAAGACACTAAAATACAGAGTGCAAGACTCGCTAGAATGGTGTCATCTTTATCTCTGAGAAGAGATGTGGCGACTATGCTCATTCGCAAGAAGATTATTACAATGAGGCTTTAAAGGGATTTTTTATGTTAAATAGGAATGTCAAAACCCTAGACATCCAAAAAGCTAACCCTAGGAGATGAAATGTCAAAAGTCATGTGGGCCCCATTTGGGTAACTTAGTACATTAACTTCCTGATGTCATACCTTTTGCATACGATCTATGTTTTAGGCATGTGATAGCCTGTTGGAAAGGTCGTTTTGAGAACTATGCATTACGTTGTCAAACTCTGACTCCATCTATAGTTTGAATGTGGCGAGCCAAAATAACATTGTTTAGGGCCCCAAAACGGCCCTGGAAGTACAACAAGATGTGCTGACATGAAAACATACAAAATAAGTCAGTTGGATTAGGTGGGAGGCCACTAGTATCCACTTGGAAGATGTGTAAGGCTTCAAACAACCCCAGAAGTGTAGAACCCACAATTACAAAGAAGTACAAAAGAACGTGTTGAACTAAAAACTCGCAAAAGGAGCCAACAGGTGGGTGTTCACCAATATCCACTTGGATCAATCCTCCCCCCTTAGGAAGGAATGGTATCCATTGCATTGAGTGCCCAGGGAAGAGGGGAAAAAAAGTTTTGAATATGAATCTTGGTGAGCTATGTGCTTTGTTGGAGAAGTTGTGTTGTTTGGTCTGTGGAAGGCTATCAAAAACCGATTGTTGGTGGGGTTGAATATGTTCCACCAACCTGTTGTCTCTGGGTTTGATGGGGCATTGTGTAGGCACCATTTTAGGTGAAGAAACAATATATTCTTTCTCTTTGACAATATGTTTTTGTTGGATAGAAGGTGTTGAGGATACATTGGTTGTAGCGGTCTTATGTGCATCCTTTTAACATACTATGAAAATGATGAATTTTGTAGTATGATATATTACCTTGCAGCATTGTTTTGGTGTAGTAGTAGTCAAAACTACCTCGGGTATCTGATAGAGATGACCTCCCAGAGTAATAATGGAACTACGGGGTTTCGAATCATAGACAACATGACGTCTCGACATATATGGTTGGCCCAAAACCACATCACAGACATCAAGACAGTAAAAATCACACACTACCTCATCCTTGAAGGGATGGATTCCACAGGATAGGTGGTACTACTCGCTGACATGGAGATCTCATCCCTGGTGAAGCCACCTGATGTTGTATGGTTGTGTATGTGGTGTTGTCGACAACCCCAACTGTTTGATGGCCTTAGTTGAGATGAGGTTATTCTCATTGTCGTTATAAACAAAGAAATGCAACGGGGTCCCCTTCACCCACATATGTGAATGGAAGAGGCACTCCCCCTCTTTAGGGTCCACTGATTCTTCTGGTTGAATTGTTACGGTCACGCCAGTGGCAGTGGGTTCTGCGTCGATGATTTGTTTATTTTCAATATTTTCTGGATCAGATTCTGAATCAAGGTTTGACTCTGTGTCTTTGACGTCAGCCACCAATGACTATTTCGAGCGACATTCATCGGTGTTGTGCCACGGGATTTTGTGGAAGTCACACCACTTCCTAGTGTCATTCTTCATCTTCTATTTACCCTTTTGTCTTGTGTATTGGATTGGATTTCTAGAGGATGTTGGTTAGGGCCGTCTCTACCATGCTTTGGTTGTTTCATATTTGCAGACCCAAATTCCCATTTGTTCGGGTGCCTAAATTTTTTCTCGATTTTGACAGCATATTGATAGGCTTCTCCCAATGATGAGATGCTTAGGAAATCCATTTTGGTTTGGATGTACCTATCTAGAGCCCCACAATATTTCAGAACCATATGTCTCTCAAAGTCCTTGATACCTAGTTTGGTGGGCATGGTATGGAAAGTATTTTTGAAATCTGACATTGTTTGGATCTTCTCTTGCCACAATGTGGTCCATATCATGTAATGGTATTCATAGTTATCAATAGGATAGTATTGTTCTTTGACCACATCAAAAAAAAATCCCAATTGATATTGGCCCCATATATTCCATATTCCTCTATAGAACGTTTCTCCCAATAAATTTCCCACCAACATTTGACATGGGGGAGAGCCTTGAGGAGTGCGAAGGTGATATTTTCCCTATCGGAATTTTTTTGAACAGAGAAATAACCTTCTAATAGATTTAACCATTTTTCTAGGGCATCTGCATCTATCTGACCTTCAAATATGAGAATATCAAAATTAACTTGTACCTTGAAGGGAGAGGTTCCTCCAAAATGGTTTCTTGATGAATATGCATTTGTTGCTATCGACAGGCGTTGAAGAATGTGCAAAAAAAATCCATCATTTCGTCCCTCTATCGCGTAAGAGCTTGCTCAAGCAACATGTTAATAGAATCTTATGCTTCGTCATCTTTCGTTTCTGCCACCATCAAGGGTTCTTGGGTGTGCGAGAGTGATTTTCCTCAAGAGAGAAAAACTCAAGACCCAACTGGCTATACTTGAACCTCGTTGGGGACATGCACTAAAAAATGATCAAGAGAAGCTTGCTCTAATACCATTGATCTGGATGATGTTCAAAATGAAATGAAAGAAGATAAATTACAATGAAATAATCATGAAAATTTCCAGAAATAGAGAAATAAAACAATACTTGATTTCTATTAATGAAAGAATTGTAAAGAGATTGTAAAAATACAGAGTGCAAGACTCGCTAGAGTGGTGGCAGCTTTATCTCTAAGAAGAGATGTGACGGATATGTTCATTCACAAGAAGATGATTACAATCAGGCTTTGAAGGCCTTTTTTATGTTAAACATGAATTCCAAAACCATATACATCCAAAAACGTAACCCTAGGATATGAAATGCCAAAAGTCATGTGGGCCCTATTTTGGTAAGTTAGTACATTAACTTCTCGGGGTCGTAACTTTTTCATACGATCTTCATTTTAGGCACGTGATAGTACATTGCAAAGGCATTTTCAAGAAATATGCATTACGATGTCAAACTTTGACTCTGTGTACAGTTTGACTGTGGTGAGCGAAAATAACATTGTTCAGGGCAACAAAATGGCCCTACAAGTACAACAAGATGTGTTAACATGAAATCATACAAAATAAGCCAGTTGGATTAGGTGGGAGTCCACTAGTATCCACCTGGAAGATGTGTAAGGCTCTAGACATCCCCAAAAGTGTAGAACCCATAATTACAAATAAGTATAGAAGAACATGCTGAACTAAAAACTGGCAGAAGGAGCCAGTTGGAACAGGTGGGTGGCCACCAATATCCACCTGGATCATCGTGCATTCATTCCTTGTGCATTTCTATTGTTATATGTATCATTTTTAATTTTAGAGTATTCTAGATATTATTTTTAATGACATGTCCTTTTGTTTTGCAAGGGAACCCATCCAATGTTAAAGGGATATTAATAAACTTTGTGTTGTGTCGGTGTCCTTATGGATTCAGATTCAGAATCAATGCAGATAATTTCTTAAGTGATTTTGATTCTTTATTAATACTAATGCACTCAATATTATGGTAGTTGTAATCCAAGTTAGTTTTCATTAAAAAACAGAAAATGGGTTTTTCCGCATTCTTGGCTCCCCGAGCAACGACAATCCTTGAGAATGGACGTTAAGTCCAACCATTTATTTAATATATATTTTAATTCATGTAATCTAATATCATTATAATAATCACTTCTCTTTGTTTCTACAGGTAACAAAGAATTCCAGACTATTGGATTCTAAGTGATAGAAGCAAGGTACTCGGGTTCTTGTATGAAGATATAACTAAAAATCCTTGTTCTACAATTTTTAAATTTTTAGAGTTATTTACGATTCGTTCTTCTAAAGGAGAAATTTCCATTTAAGGGAAATGGATTTACTTATGCAATATAAGAGTGAACTTATAATTTTGTGCATAATCTATCATCTTGTCATCAAAATTCTTGAAATTTCTTGTTAGGATTAATATCAATAATGTTATTTTTATATGTAAATATATAACTTTTTGTGGTGTTTATTTCTTCACTTCAAATCTAAACTTTAGATTTCAACATATTATACTCTAGTTGTTCATTATTCAAGAATTTTCTTATAGGGTATAACCAGTAATATTGATCCACATATTATAGCATGATTTCTTATAGATTTGTATTTCCAATACAAAAATTCAACAACTCTGAATTAATGTAGAATGTATAACAAGGACCACTTTAAATTATGTAATGAACAAACCCATATATGAAACTATTTATGTAAATAGAAAGGAATTAATAATAAAAATATGTATAAATGGGTAATACAAGACATATATGTACCAAGCAAGCTAGAAGCAAATGAAACATCCATGTTCCACCCAACCATAGATGCAGAACATCCAAGCTACTTGTCTTGATCACTGTTGGATTACTCAGAGGGGAGGTGAATTAGTAATAGAGAAACATAATCCATTTACACCATAAAATGCAAGTGTTATATCAATGTAGCATTATCATCCAATAGTTGTAGGGTAAATAAATAATGAACAAATGAGCAATCACACACATACACAGTACACCAATGTTTTACGTGGAAAACCAAAGCGATAGAAAACCACAGAATGGTTTTTCTTATATGTATTTAAGAATTACATTCATTGGAAGCACCAACTTCCTTTTTTTTCCAGCTGCAACTGGAAAGAAGTTCCAACCCCCTAGTTTCTCAAGCTACAACCTGAGGGAAGATCCAACTCTCCAAGTCTATGGCTACAACCAGAAGGAGGCTATAACCCCCTATGTTCTTCGACTACAACTGGAAGGTGGCTACAACCACTTTTTCTTGCCCCGTCCAACCACCCTAACGTATAAGTAGAATGATGGAACCACTATCATGCTATCACTGTGAGATATACTGCTGTAAACCTGTACCAATCAATCTACACCAAACAACCTGTACTAATAACTTGAACCATGCATCAACCATACATCAACCTATACCTCAACCTATAATCAACCTGTACCATAAACAAGTGCATCAACCATGCACCAACCTATACCTCAACCTATCTTATCAATCTTATCAACCAAATCAGATCTACTCACCAAGATCAATCACCAAGACAACTCTCAAAGATGTTCATCAACCAAGCATAACACAACAACTCATAATCATCACCAAGATCAATATGTGCTTCTA
>SNQJ01S0117633.1:19766-31557 GCA_010110895.2 Picea sitchensis
CTCAACATACTAAGAAACATCATGCCTCCCACATATGTTGTATTTATCCTTCTTTATTCCTATGAATTTTCATTGGATCCATTTCCCTCCTTGGAAATTCATAGCTTTAGAAATCCCTGATTTTCAGGGGCTACTAGTGATAGAAATCCACTTATGACACTTTTATAATTAGTCTTTGAGTTATCTCCATCATGTTCTCCACTCATGGAATCATAGTCACCTCTTTTTAACTTAATTGTTGCATTTGTTTCCTACATTTATTATAAAAAAGATAGTGTCTCTTACATTGTCTATCAAAATAATTGGCAAGTACAAATGATGCATAATAATTTAAATGATAACATTAAAATGTCTTAATAAAATCAAATATGAATTTCCTAAAATGGAAATTATTAAATAAAATGCTTAATACTTGAGGATGTCACATGTTGAAAAATAGATTTAAAATGATATTTATGTCTCTTCAATAAACATGCATACATTTCTCATTTCAACATCTATATCTTGACATGCAACCTCAAAGACAACCCCTTTGGTTGAACTTTTATTTCTATTGTATGAACTCGTGGTTCACTTAAGTTCATTTTTTTTCTAATTACTCTCTTGTACTTTATAAATAGTGTTTATAAAAATGTCTTCCTAGTGTTAATTCAATTTCTATAGAAACATTCCTAATGATATTAATTAATTTATAATCTAATATCATTTATCCAAAATGTAATCTTAAGTGACTTGATATATCGTTGGGAAAATGCACAAACAATGGCTTAAATGATAGTGTCCCTTGAGAGAGATATGCATGCTTAGATCATTTAATTGAGAAACATGCATGCTCTATGTTACCACATAAACTAGCACGCTTGCCAACAAATGGGTTATCTAGGGAAACAACAATGGGAGGTGCACCAATGTCATCTGAATACACGTTCCCATGCACTTTATTCCAACTCCTAGAATCCATGGGAGGTTTCCCAAATGATGAAAGTAAACCTCTTTAACTGAAACAAAACCATGCAATCGTATGATTTACTTTAATGAATCCACAAAATATATAACAATACATTGAATTAGGATTCCAATCAACAATTACAATGCTCTAAATATATTCAACTAGAAAGAATTCCATAAATCATGTTTATATCCACTTCAAATAAAGGTTAGGAGCTAGTGGATGTGTGTTCCAAATCTAATGTGTAAGATAAACAACATTATCAACTTCATATTATCATTCAAATCTAATAAACTTGGTAAAAATATATTAAATAACAACCGAATAATTGTTAGAGACAAGTTCTAAAGATACATAAACATATACTAAGAAAGGACTTGTAAAATGGATGGTGAATCCCTTTAGGGTTTCACAAGAAAACACTTGGAATTCACCAAATAAAACCTCTAAGAAAATGATAAGAAATTATAAGAACATTAGAGATTAAATTATCCTCTAGATATGATTGATAAACTTGACCGACTATCTAGAAATGAAATAAATGCTAGGCACAAGAGAGAATACACATTGAAGAACCAAATCCTAGCCTTAGGGTTTCACCAAATCTTATTTTTAATCCTGCAATTTAATTTCCATATTTGATAATCACCTTAAATTAACCCAAAAAACGTTAGATAAAACCTTAAGGCTAAAAAAATTAGGGTTTGTTTTCCTCCTTAGGGTTAGAGATCAACAATTAATAATAAAACCTAGGAATGACAACTCTACGAAATGAAATAATATGTTAACTTTACACTACACAATACATGAAATCTAAATAATGATTTTCTTTGATTTTCACCATTAGATTTCTTGTTAAACAACAAAAAAATAAATGTTTTGATTTTTAGGGTTTTTTGGTTCATTGTTAGATATAGGACTGATGCCTTTTTTTTAATCCAATTAGGGCTTATGTGGTCAAGAAGTATGCCCCTCTAAGAATTGGTCACTTCTATCTTATGGACTAGGGTAAGATAATAGAACCATGAAGGAAGAATAATCTCCATCCTAATCAAGATAAGATAAGAGGACCAAGGCCCTACAAGAAGGGATTCCTCAAAGGAAAAATCCTTCACCAACAAGATCAACTATAACTTGAATAAAATGCTTAAAAAAACCCTTGTCAAGGAACCAAGAGGAAGAACAAAGCAATGTGTTAAGAACTTACCCAAGTTAACAAGAGAATAAGGAACAAACCCTAGAACATCTCCTCTCCAAGTAGTTAAGTACATAAATCCTCAAATGGATTGATCTTGAAAGCTAGTATAATAATTGATTCACCATAACATATATTTAATGCGCCAAGAAGATAACCAAGAAAGAGAAAGCTCCAAAAATTGACACCAAAACCTAAAAAATAATATTTTCTATTAATTTTAGTCACAAATGATCCAACAATTCACAATGATTCAGAATGAGAGGAGAGCCTCTATTTATAGAGAAGTATTCTATATCCTTATCATTCTTTATTAACTATTTTTCCCTAAAATTAGCCTAGGAGACAAACAAAGGAGACTTGTCATCCACAGAAAAAAGACTAAGTCAACACATAATCAAATGATGCCACATGTACATAAAAGCCTCATGCAAGAGGAACATCCCATAAAGAATGGGGCCAATTTTCCCTCCTATCACAATGTTCCAAATAAAGAGTGATGTGGAGGCCTCAAAACAAGGTGAATTAACCTCCCAAGAAAGACAATATCCAACGTTCCTCTTCTCCAAGTGGAATGACCTCATGAAAATGTGGACAAGACCTCAAAAGAGGATGGACTCCTCATAATGTGCTCAAGGGGTCAACAAAATTAATATCCAAGGTATGACCAAGCCCTAAAATCAAGCAAAGATGCTCCAAAAGGTAAGGAAGATCCACTGCCAAGTCAAATAATCACCCAAAACACTCACATGGCACTCATAAACCCAACATGTGTGGGTTAGGCCTCAAATCATGTGAAATACACCTTCAAAATTGGTGAAAGATTAAGAGAACTTAGAATATCCAATGTGGGATGTGTAGAGGATGTCCATGTGTGAAAATGACAGCCCAAATGTGCCTCAAAGGATGTTACCATTGCCTCGAAATATGTGTATTTCCTCAAGAACGATGACACAACCTCGAGAGATGTGAAACTGAGTGAACATATGCAAAATAATCTCTGATAATAGATGGCCAAAGTGTGATTATACATAAGAGAGGGATCCATGTTTAGGAATACAATAAGTGTGCTACACATAGGTGTGACAACCTTTACAAAGAGAAACACTTTTACATCAAATAAAAAGGGTTAAGAGACCATGCAACTCACCTAGATCAAGTTTCCTAATAGATCCACCCCATGATAGTCGCGTACCTAACCCAGACTATAAATGCACGACGTGATGAGAGTTACCCACATCAAGACACATTCAATCATATCCATAAAATACAAAATCAATCTTGAAATGGGGACTAAAAGGATGGGTCATGACTGACCACATGGGGTCTAGAGATACGACATAACATCCCTACCAATACATAGAACATCTAAGCATGGTCCAATACAATACATGAGTGATAAGTTACAACCACACTTTTGGCCCATCATGGTACAATAAGGCACATAATTTGTTGATATGATGGTCCACATCTGGTGAAAAACATGTAGGTTACACTGAGATGAATATGAGTCATACCTCTCTAGTAACTTGATAAAAAAGGGTAACCTGAAATGCAAGCTCTTATACTTAGCAAAATTTCTACTTGTCATGTTAACACACCTCAATAAAATGCATTCCATATTATGATCATACCTTTGTTTGTCTTAATTCAAGATGTGTAGAAAAATAGTTTTAATGGGTTATCCATGTCTCTTTAAGTGGCATGCATACATTTCTCATTTTAACACCTATATTTAACATGCAACCTAAAAGATTTAATAAGACTAGGGAAAATGTACTCTTGGAGAAAAAAACATGAATGTTATTGATTTCGGTCAAAATTATTTAGCTGCAACAAAATGTTTTACTTTCATGTTTACCTTTTCTCTTTATCACGTTCATACTAAGTATGTAAAACTCACTCTCCATTCATATAAATTAATTATTTACCAAATACCATCTTTTACTTTATAAACAATGTTTGTAAAAATGCATGCCAACATTCATCAATTACTTTTTAAAATTCCTATTGGGGTTAATTGTGTTATAATTGGGCCTACTTGTGAAAAATGAATGTTTGTAAGGTACCATAAGTAAACAAAGTTACTGACTTAATGAGAACTATAACCTCAAAACGAGAACTTTGGCCCAAAAAACCCATATTTTTTGCATAAAATACATCAAAATCACCCCCCAAATCAAAAAGTGGAGCTACGAGTAGCACCATTTTTTTTAATCAGGGTCAAAATTACAACATTTTTCAAACATGGCCTTCAAAACTCAGACAATAGCTCAGAAAAACCTTAAATTTAACACCTAAAAACATGTTTTTGAAAAAAAAATAAAAATCAAAACGTTAAAATTTTAGATAATTTGAAATCGTATTTTAGCAGTTGGTACCATTAAAACCAAAACCTAAAAATCAACCATCAAATTGAAAAATACTGCTACCGATAGCACCCATTCTAAAATTGGGGTATGAAAATGACACATTTTTATAAAGTGGTAAAAGAACTCATCATTACTGTAAACAAAATCATAAAATCATAGCTTAAACGCTTACTTTTTAAATCTTACTATCACTCAAAGCACAAGGTAATACACAATGCCATGAAAATATCACAATATACTTTAAAAATTCAACATCACCTTTTAATAAATTTTTCACTTTTAATAAAAAAAATTAAATACAAGTTACATTGAATGAAACATAAATTATTTCTTAAAAGTGTTGTTATATTGTCCATATTCAAAACATATGAGATAATAAATTTTATTATATTATCCATAATCAAAACATATAATTTATCAAACATAAAAAACGATCCATAACTTCATGTAAGATCATATGTAAGTTTTGCTCATTTCTAGTTACCATATAAACATCATATGGATAAAAAATGCATGAAATGTTTCATACACTTATTCATATCGATTCCTGGTTTCTGAAATACCATCAGAGTCTACATTGTCTTCAGATGAATGATTGGATGAATATGCAGATGATCCATACTCTTCTCTTTTGTCAATGAATGCACCATCTCAGTCTACATGCATGCCCAACATTTCAGAATTCAAATGCCTTTCAAGTCTATGACTAGGTTCAACAGACTAGGTTCAACAGACTCCCATCTTGCATTTATTTCTTGTGGCAGAAACCTCTTGATAATCTATGTTGTCTTGGAGCAAAGAGTTCCTCTCTTTGTCAAATTGAATTCATAAACAAATATGTCAACATCATCTAATTTTAGGAGGCCAGTGCGATTACGAGTTGCATTTTGACCCTTTATTTTTCTCTTTCTATTGGCATGTTTCTCAACCACCATCTCTAGATTGTACATACCATTGAATGGGTGTGTACTTGTTGCATACCAATGCACTTCAATTGCAATAACATCATCATTTTCTTTCTCAATATTTATAACCTTTGCAATCTAGAATGGATAACCATGTGGATCTTCAGTTGCTAAGACTGCAATCATGATGCTCTCCTTAATATCTTGCACTGAACCCCTGTAAATTTATTCCATGGCTTCACGTTGTGCACATGACCTTTGAAAACCAATATACATTTCTATTTCCTCTGCTTGTGTAAACTCAGTAACAATATTGAGAATAACAATAGCAACAATAATACCTTTATTGAAAGAAATCAATGTTCCCTTGCCTCTTTAAGGGGGCATCCTCCAGTAGAATAGATATCTATTACAAAAAATCGAAAGACAAAGACTTATCATGCCTCCTACTCTTATTTATACAAATTCTATCTTCTAAAAAACATTCTAGAGGAATAACTTTATATAAGAGAAAGCTTCTATTAGGTCTTCTTACATTGACTTATTCAAATTTATTAAATAGACCTTATTAACTAATATCGGCCTTTATTACATGGATAATATATTATTCTACCTATGTGAGGGGTTAGGGAGGCTAGGTCCCTAACATGCTCTCCCTCTTGATAAACAACCTTGTCCTCGAGGCTTGAGATGAGGAAATTATTGCAAAATGGTGGTCGGATCTAAGGTGGCATCTTATGGAGTTGTATATTTCCACTGCACTAACACTTCCTTGATGGTGTGTTGATGGATACGATGCTTGCATTGGTTGAAGACTACTTTTGGATGCAACCAAATGGAACCTTCTTCATCTAACTCATGGATACTGGTTTGAGTTTTTCACTTAGTTCCAATCACCTTCTTTAAGCATGAGACATGAAAAACAAAATGGAGCTTAGAATTACTGGGTAGACCTAACTAGTAGGCCATAGGCCTCACTCGCTTGAGAATTGTATAAGGAACATAAAATTTGTGAGCAATTTTTTTGACAATGTTCATCTTTGAGTGAAATTTTCTCACAATGTTCATCTTTGAGTTAAAGATGTGTTGTAGCACCATGCAACTAGAGGTAACCACTGAGCCCACTAATTTTTTTTGTCAGATGCAAAACACCACAAATATGTTTCCAAACACTTGTTGACAACTTCGTTTTGGCCATCAATCTGGGATGATAGGTGGTGTTGAGATGTAATTGGGTTCCCTATAACATGAACAATTCTTGCCAAAAATTTCTGGTGAAAGTGGGATCTCTGTCAAAGACAATAGAATTAGGCATGCATGAAGTTTGAAGATATTATCCATGAAAATTTGAGTGAATATGTATGTGGTGAATGGGTGTTGAAGAGCACATAAATGATCACATTTGGAAATACGTTCAACTACCACCATGATGGATGACTTATTTCCCAATTTAGGTAATCCAAAAATGAAATCCATAGAAATATCCCTCCAAATAGAAAGGGGAATTGGAAGTGGTTGGAGTGTGCCTGGGGATTTGACTGTTTCTCCCTTGTTGCATAAATAAACATCACATTTACCCACAAAAGTGCAGACATCATGTTTCATATCGTCCCAGAAAAAAAGAATGTTCGACCCTTTCATAGGTTTTGGTGAACCTTGAATGCCCATTTGCGGGTGAAGCATGAAGCTCGGAAAGAACCGTGGATTTAATTTTTTATTATTTTCGTAAATACATGTCCTTTCTAGTGAAKCTCATCATTGTTCCAAGAGTACCCTATAGAACTTGGATAATGGTCTTGCAATTGTTGAATCAAGTGAGAAATTTTGGGGTCTTGTAGCCATTCTTGGTGAACAACATGGAGCCAATCTGGTACAATGAAGGAGAGGTAAAAGAGGGACCCTTCTTCTTCATACTTCTTTGAAAGAGCGTCAACAACTACATTTTATTCACCCTTCTTGTAAATGATCTCATAATCATATACAAATAGATTAGTCACCCATTTTTGTTGCTCCGRGGATGGAATTTGTTGTTCTAGAAAATACTTGAGCCTCCGGTGGTCAGTTTTAATATGGAAGTGTTTCCCCAAGAGATAAATATGGMAAAGATCCATGACATGTAGAATATCCAACATTTCCTTTTCATAGATTGATTGTCCCAAATGTCTCTATGAAAGTTGTTTTTTATTGAAGGACAAAGGTATGTCATCTTGCATGAGGACTATCCCAATTCCTTTCCCTGAAGCATCACATTCTAGGACAAAAGTCTTGGTGAAGTCTGGAAGTGCCAAGACAAGAGTAGTACACATAGCCTCTTTCAAGGCGTGGAAGGAGTTATCAGCTTCTAAAGTCCAAGTGAAAGCATTATTTTTAAGGAGAGGAGTGAGAGGTGCTATAGTTTTTCCATAATTTTGAACAAACATGTGATAATATCCCATTAAACCCAAAAAATCAAACAATATCTTAAGAGTTTTAGGGAAAGGCCAATCCTACATAACTTCAATTTTCTTAGGATCCACCCTTACACCATACTTACCGAAAATATGACCCAGGTACTCCACTTCCAAGGCTCCAAAGGCACATTTAGATTGTTTGAGGAAAAGTTGGTGTTAAGAGAGTAGATGGAGAACTTGATCCACGTGGGAAATATGGGTTGTCCAAGTTTTACTATAGATGAGAATATCATTAAAGAAAACTAAGACAAAATGATGGAAGACATGATCCACGATACTTTGTAAAGTGAATGGGGAATTAAACAGGCCAAATGGCATGACCAAGAACTCATAATGATTTGTATGAGTTCTAAATGTAATCTTGGAATGTCTTTTTCTTTCATATGTATCTGGCAGTAGCCAGTACATATATCAAGTTTAGTAAAGTACTAAGCACCACTCAATTCATCCAAGAGATCATCAATGACACAAATGGGAAATTTGTCTTTGATGGTGAGTTTTTTAAGGGCGCAAAACTATTGACACATGTGTTAAGTGCCTTCATCCTTGAGGACCATGAACACAAGAGAATAATAGGGGTTGGTACTAGGATGGATAACACCTGCGTCAAGCAATTCTTGAACAATTTTCTCAATTTCATTCTTCTAGGCAAAGGGATGATGATAAGGGTGAACATTAGGAGGAAGGTTTCCCGAGACAAGAGGAATGGAATGGTCATGAACACCATGGAAGGGGGTAAGTCCCTAGGGAGTGGAAAATATATCTTGGTGTTTGTATATGATATATTGGAGGTTAGGATGCACAGAGGGTGTTTCAACTGCTTGAAAGGAATGGAGTTTGGAAATAATGCCCAAATGATCTTATTTTTAGGACCTTTTCCATGTGATGGGAATTGATGATCTTAGGGGATCCTCAAGTGATTCCTTGGAACTGATATAGTTATCCCTCATGTTGGAACTGCATCGTTAATTCCTTAAAATCCATGAGAATGGAGCCCAGAGTGTGTACCCATTCAACACCGAGCACAATGTCATAATTGTCCATGTTGATAGAAAAATTATTAGATTTCAGGTGGTACTAACCAATTTGTAGGTGCATATTTTCACAATGGCCGCCACATTTCATGGAACCGTCATTGGCAATCATGATTTGAAAATTGTCGACAACATGAATATAGCAATTGATTTCCTAGGAAATATGGTGGTGAATAAAATTATGGTTGTTTCCACTATAAAAAAGGATGATGAATTTCATATGCTTAATGTAGTCAATTAGCTTGAGGGTTTGGGGAGAAGAGAAGCCAATGAGGACATGCAACAAAATCAGTGGTTCAACTTCTGGTGGGTTAGTGAGCAGAGTAGTGGTAGTTGGAGGGGGTATCTCTCCCACATGAGGGAATTCAACGTTCTTGTCAGCCACATCCTCTGAAATGACCATAAAAGTTTTTTGTTTCTTACACTTGTGTCGAGGAAAATATTTTTTATCACAATTATAACAAAGACCCTTGAGTTGGCGTTCAACCAATTCTTCCCGAGTTAATTTATGGACCTTGAGAGGGGTGGAAGGAGGGGTAGGATTGCTATGTTGAAGAGGAAGAAAAGAGGGTTTGCAGTTCTAGGAAAATACAACATTTTGTGCTTCTTTGGCACATTTAGTAGCTTCCAACCAAGTATGAGGGAGATCCATGAGGACCTGGGCTGGGATTTCATCCTTGAGGGGACTAATAAAGCATTCCTAGAAAAAGGCATCAGTCATGCCCTCCATTCTGAAGGCCAAGTGCTCAAATGTGGATATAAAGTATTCCACTGTTCCCAACTATTTCAACTTGGTCAAACGACCTAAATATTGGGTGTCAGTGTCAAATCGTTCATAGAGATTTGCAACAAATTGGGTCCACAAAACATACCCATAGAATGCATTTTTACACCATTTACACCATTGAAATTGTTCAAGATCCAAATAGAGAACAACATAACAAAGTTTTTCCAACTCACCAGTAATGCTATGTAAAGAAAAATAATGCTCCATTTGAGTGACCCAACCCATGGGATCAAAGCCATCAAATTTATTGACCTCATCTCTAGGAAGACGGGGGTCACGATGAAAGGAGTTGGATTGAAAGACCATAGAATGGGAGTAGTCATCACCATCTAAGTGGGACAGTTTTTCCAATAAGGAAGGGCCCTTAGATCAATTCAACAACTTGTTGACAACAAATTTGAGGGTGTCAACTTCACTCGTGAATTTTTTTATCCATGGCTTCAAAATTGTGTTCGAATTGGTCTTGGAATTGTGTAAATCAAGAATTCATGGAAGCAATGTTAGAAATCACTTCTTGGATGTTCTCCTTGTTCTGTTTGATGGAAATTTCCAAGTCATGGTTGTGATTGTTGGTCATTTGAAGAGGAGGTGTGTCTGTAAGGGGAAATGGATCCACTAAAAAAAGGAGGATAGGTGAGATATATACATGTGATCAAAGAGAGAAGGGAAAGCCAATGGGATATATGTCAAATAAGGGTGTCAGGAAGGGTGGGTGGGACCACAAAAAATAAATTCTTATAATTGATAGATACCACGACGATTAAGGTGAAAAGGGGAATGCAATGGGATAGGTTTCAAATAAGGGTGTCGGGAAGGGGGTTATGTCCACTAAAAAAAGGATTTAAAATGATAGGTACCATTGTGATCAGGGAAAGGAGAGGAATCCAATGGGATAGGTCTCGAATAAGGGTGTCGACGGGACCACTATACCTTTTTTTTACTCCTGTGAGGTTATGTTGTGACCTGAATAATATTGTAGTGTTGAAATTCCTAGATTATTAATAGGAAAAAATGTGTAGTAATTTTGCAACTAGAATGTAGGAGGAAATGTTGCACAACCAAAATATCCTTTATGTTATTTTTTTGGTATGTTCCCCCTAGGTTATGGTTTTCAGGGTGTCTATTGACAAGGGTTTTCCCTATACTATAGCTCTTTGATATGTGTGTGGGGTCAAATAGTAGTACTCAACCCAATATCTCAGGGCACCAACTAAGGAGGCTCGACCTTACCCTTAGCCATACCACCTGATTACCCATGTAATAGAGAGAATATTCACGAGTTTTGTTCTCAGTGGCACTATAACGGTCAGGAGGTTGATCGATTGATCTAGGGATGGTTTCAGAAGACCTAGGGGACTTCCAATATACCTGTCGGTAGGTGGGAGTGATGGTTGTGTACATATTCTGTCTGATGTGGCACTACTCGAGGGGTACCAATAGGGGTTACAAATGTTTCTAACAAGGTGAAACTTTAGGTTAGTGGCTTAGGTACATCCACTTCATAGACGCAATAGTCAACATGTGCATGGACTCATATGTGTGATGCAAGTTAATGCTAAGTGGGTTAGTGGTTAGTTATGGGGTATAGATTAGTTGTTAGTGTGATAGGGGTTAGGGGGTTATGGGTTTACTAGTCAATTGTTGTCATCCATGTGTTTTTGGGTTTTATTGTGTGATGTGTTTCAAGCTATTATTACGATGGTATATCCATTATAGGTGGGATTTCATTCCACATTAACAAAATCTCTACTCATACCATGTCCATGGATGTGTGAGTTGGGTGAGTAATCACACATGCATAACAATTATGTGACAAAAGGGATTTAAGAGGAACGACTTACATGAATTCACTACTAATTTGGAAGTTGCCTTTGTGGTGCAAGTACCTAGGTTGATTAGGTTGTTCATTTTACACATATTCTCTCTTTCTTATACTAACATCATTGGTGATCATTTTCAATGTTATGCCTCTTGTTCATGAAATGGCCCCTAATCTACTTGACTAACCTCAAGCTACCTAACCTCTAACTCACAACCCCTAACCTACTACCCCTTAACAAATTGATGATCCATTAACCTAAAACCTCTAACCACTAACC
>SNQJ01S0117633.1:37040-47430 GCA_010110895.2 Picea sitchensis
TTTCTTTTTACTTAGTACTTTAATAGAGAAATTGTTAATTGAAGTAGAGAGAGTTGTAAAATTTTGATAGTAGCTTCAATATTGTGAGAGTGCTCCTCTAGAGAGTTTTTGTGGATGGAAAAAATATGAGTTAGGGTTAGAGGTCTTGGTTGTATATGTGGATATATGATATTACATAATCAACAACATTGCTATCCAGCCCATGGATATTACATAATCAACAACATTTCTATCTAGCCCATGGATGCAAGTCATCATGTTAATTTAACCACTTCTTTAGACAACAACAAATTATTAAATTTTGAAAACTACAAACTTGATTAACAATTATTTTAATGGTGAATAACCTTAATAAATTAAACTCAATATAACCAAATATTATGATAAAAAATCATTTTATTAAATTAAAATTATAAATAATATTAAATTTTAATAACAAAAACATATTTATTTTACTATACTTTTATAACTAATCAAAATTTCAAAAGAGAAAATATAAAACTTTTTGATTTTTCCAACTTTACAACAATGTGACTTTGTTAAACATTACCAATGATAGGTTATGAAATCCGTGACTTTGTTAAACATTACCAATGATAAGTTATGAAATCAAAATAGATGTTTTTGTTAATTTCTCATCTTATTAAAATAAATTTTCAAAATTTAAAAGTAAATAATGTATGGTATTTTTTTATTCAATTAATAATTACTATCACATAAAAATATTAATTGATATGAGTTTTGGTTGATATATCAATGCTTATTAAGATGCATGATTTGGTGGAAATATTGAGTGAGGCATGTAACATAGTTAGCCAATTTATCATTTGGTAGAGACATTGAGTGAGGTACCCAACATAATTATCTAATTTGGGAACTCAAAGCACTCAACCACTTGAGCTATCTTCTTTTTCTATATATAGTTAATTTATGAATAAATTAGGATAAATCTCCATCTTAACCCAAAATTTATCAAATTTAAAAAGGAATCAAATCATTTCATATATATATATTTAAATTTGCATTTTTAATTATTTGATCTATATAGACATTTATAAAAATGAAGTTAAGATGAGCCAGGTGAGGGATGAGGATATGTCCTCCAATTTTTAATATTTCATCTTGGTAACCTTCCATGTCCTTAGATTTGCCTTTTGAGAGTTGCTTAACCCCAAAAATTAATGTCTTCTATAGAAAGCACTTCATCCTTTGTAGAGTTGTTCTACATGACCTTAGGAGATTCATACAAATTTTTAAGGTAGAAATTCCAGTTCTTCAAAGGAATCTTATTATTTTCTTTAGTTTTACAAGTTAAAATTTTCCTCAAAAATTTCTTAAGATCTATTTTAAATAGGTGCAAAAGCTTCTTGCTTTCTATTAGTATAATCTTTTATTTATTTTTATTTATTTATTATTATTTTTTTTTAATTTTAAAGGTTTTGTATCTATTCTTCTTATCATATTTTAAAGATGCATTGGAAGCATCTTGAATGAATTTTTTAGCAATTTTAAATTCATTATCGTACCAAGGGTTAGTTGTATTATTTTTTTTTTTACTTAGTACTTCAATAGAGAAATTGTTAATTGAAGTAGAGAGAGTTGTTGTAAAATTTTGATAGTAGTTTCAATATTGTGAGAGTGCTCCTCTAGAGAGTTTTTGTGCATGGAAAAGTTAAGAGTTAGGGTTAGAGGTCTTGGTTGTATATGTGGATATGTGATATTACATAATCAACAATATTGCTATCTAGCCCATGGATATTACATAATTAACAACATTGGTATCTAGCCCATGGATACAAGTCATCCTCTTAAAATTTGATCACTTTTTTAGACAATTACAAATTATTAAATCTTGAGAACTACAAGCTTGATTAACCTCTGCAATTATCTTAATGATGAATAACCTTAATAAATTGAACTCAATGTAACCAAATATATTATGATAAAAAAACATTTTATTAAATTAAAATTATATATATATATAATTAAAAAATTTTAAATAAAAAAACATATTATTTTACTATATTTTTATAACTAATCAAAATTTCAAAAGAAAAAATATAAAACTTTTTTTTATTTTTCTAACTTTACAACAGTGTGACTTTGTTAAACATTACCAATGATAAGTTGTGAAATCCAAATAGATGTTTTAGTGTAATGTTAAGCTCTCGTCTTATTATGATGTATGTAATTAAAATAAATTATCAAAATTTAAAAGTAAATAATGTATGGTATTTTTTTTATTTGATTAATAATTAATACGGTATAATAATATTAATTGATATGTTTATGGTGTTGATATGAGTTTTGGTTGACATATCAATGCTTATTAAGATTCATGACGTAGAAATATTGAGTGAGGCATTCAACATAGTTAGCAAATTTGTGACTTGATAGGGATATATATAGTTAATTTAGGAATAAATTAAGATTAATTTTCATCTTAATTCAAGATTTATCAAATTTAAAAAGGAATCAAATTCTTTCATATACAAATATTCAAATTTGCATTTTCAATTATTTCATTTATATAGACATTTATAAAAATAAAGTTAAGATCAGTCATAAGTTCAAAAAGAATAAAAATACTTGTGATATAGTGGCATGTGGAGAAATATCAACATGACCATTTAACTTTTGAGTCCAAGGTTAATGTGTCTCACTTGTGTGTGGTACTAGTATGGTTAAACAAAACCACAAAACATGTGGGCATACAGGGTTCCTGCTTCAACCAATGAAAGAAGGTAGGCTTATAGTAGGCGAGATCGGTTGCCTTGGGTGTGTGGCATGCCAAGGGGAGCTTGAAAAAGGTGTTATGTGACATACATTAAACCATCGGTTGGGTGACGTTCAATTTTGGGCATGAATTGGGTGCCCAACAAAATGAATGAGTTAACTAGAGATGAGGAGGGTATGCTTAGGTCAGTTGGCCCAACTCACCTAAGGGATGCATGCACCTTAAACAAAGGTCATTCAAATGTTATGTGGAAAAAAATGCCAAAAGATGGATCAACTAAAAGGTAAAGAGATGCATTGGTTCATGAGTTGGGCACCTATATGTGCATGAAGGAGAATACCAAAAGGAGGTAGGCAAGTTGTGAAGGAAAACAAGTTTGGAACCGAGAGAGGTGACATATGAGCTAAGATAAGGGTTGCATGTGTCGCAAGGTGACTTGATGAAAGAGGGTCTTTGTGTTTCACATAGGTTATTGTTAATATGAAATGAGCATAATCTCCTTGTAATATTTCTTTGTGTGGCATTAGTTGCAGGTTGGTTTGGTCGCTCACATTACTTGCACATTCATTTAACTGTGTATTGATTTGTTATTTTTATTGTTGGATGTTTTAAGCATAAATGTAAACATAAGATATTTAACTGATAAAAGAAACTAAGTGTAGGAATAGTCTGGGACAATTAAATTGGTGTGTCATTGTCATCGAGTTGAAAAGTTACAATGTCACACATTGTTGAGCATGTTCGACGTCTACAATCCATCTTAAATATTCAATGGCGTGGAAGGTGGTATTAGAGCACGATAAAGAAACATAGTTGATCAATCATGTGAAAAGTTTAGTTTTACAAGCGAGCTCCAGCATGACGAGTCAAGAGAGGCTCGAATTAGCAACACGTATGTGAAAAGAGAAACTATCAATGGATGATGATGGTAGACCACAACAGGTTGTGAATAGTCTAAGGGAGGATGGACTAGGAACTCAACCACAACCTGAGATGAATTCAAAGGGGGCCACTTTATATATGGGATGAGCTAGACATAAGCACACAAAATCTAGCAGAAGTTGCAAATGGAAGGGTCTGCTGAGTTGTGAAGTTTATTGTTGTTCATTTGACACAACACATGAGGCATGGAAAGGTTCTTTTAGCAGAAGAAGGATCGGTGTGTTGGATGGCTAAGGAAATAACATGAATCAATTATGGTTCGTGGAGATGATCATAAATGGTAGTTTAGTTCAAGAACATGTTGAGGTAGGTACTTTGCACATTTTTTTGTGGAGAGAAATGGCTAAGGATATTGGGTTCAAGATCACATTGAGTAAGATAGAAGTGGAAGTAGTGAATTCTAAGTCAAAGAAGGTGATGGGAGTTTCCTCACTGGTCCATATGCAGTTAAATGAATGGAAGGGACATGAAAAATTTATGGTTTTTCCAATGGATGGCTTTGAAGTCATCTTGGGGAAAGAATTCCTTAGAAGGAATAGATTTTTTTTGATACCATGGTTAGACAAGTTGGTTAATGAATGAATAGAATAGATTTAGTGAGTGAATGAAGGACACGGTTTTTGTGCACAATCACATTTAATCCTAAGGGTGGAGTGAAGATTGTCTCTACATTAAGCATGAAGAGAGAGACGCTACACTCTGGTTCATAAGTTTATGTTGTAGTCAATGGGGAGATTGAGGAAGATGATGGAGTGGGGACACCTATTCCACTAGAATTCACCAAATTGTTGGATAATTTTGTGAATGAGATGCCATATGAGTTGCCTAAAATGCTCCCACCAAGGTGCACTAGTGACCAATGAATTGAGCTATAGTCGATGCTATAACCACCTGTTAGAGCTCCCTATCGATTTCCTAGACACAAGTTGGAATAATTGAAGAGAAAATTAACTAAAATGATTGACACTAGCTTCATTCAACCTTTTAGGTCCCCATATGGTGCCCTGATCCTATTTCAAAAGAAGGACATGATGGAACTGAGGATGTTCCTTGTCTACAGGGAATTAAACAAGTAAACTGCGAAGAATAGATATCCTTAGCCACTAGTTGCGAACTATTTTGACAAGCTATCTAAATACACAATGTTCTTTAAGTTGGACTTGAGGCATGGTTATTATCAAGTTCATATTTCAGAGGGATACAAATAGAAGACAACAATGGTGACACAATATGGAAGTTATGAGTTCTTAGTGATGTTGTTTGGTCTATGACATGCTCCAACCATATTTTTCACATTGATGAATGACATTCTCAGGCCATTCTCAGACAAGTTTGTGGTGGTGTACTTATATTATATTGTGGTGTTCAGTTAGAGAAGAGGTACAAGTGATTTTTTCAGGAAGACTGGAATATCATTCATATTCCATTGGATTGGACATGGAAGCATTCACATGGACTCTACGAAGATCGTTGTGACTTGGGAGGAGTAGTGCACCATGCATGATGTGTTGGTCTTCCTCGAACTAGCCAAATACTATCAAATATTCTTAGAAGGCTACTCCAGGGTCATTGCACCACAACAGATTTGTTGAAGAAGGGGATATCTTGAAATTGGATGGAAAAGAGAAAGTCTTCCTTTGAAGAGTTGAAACAAAAAATTGTCTCAACGTCAGTGTTGAAGTTATCCAACTTTGAGCAATCGTTTGAAGTGTAGAAGGATTCCTTATACTTTTCCATAGGAGGAGTTTTGATGAAGGAAGGGAACCCCATGGATTTTGAGAGAACGAAGCTAGAAGATCGTGAACGAAGATACTCAGTCCATGAGAAGGAAATGACCACAGTTCTGCATTGTCTACATGTATAGAGGCATTACTTGTTGGGTAGGCCATTTGTGGTCAAGACAGATAATTTTTCGATGAGTTACTTTACGACACAACCCAACTTGTCCCCGAAGCAGGTGCACTAGCAAGACTTCTTCTCCAAGTTTGACATGACCATTGAGTATAGGCCCAACAAACTCAATGTTTCCACCGATGCCTGGAGTAGGAAGGCTCAGGTAGTTTCACTTGAGGAAGAAGAATTACCTACTATGACATATGGGGGCTAGATTCATTTGTTGGAAGAATTGTGAGAGATAATCAAGGAGGAACTACATGTTGATTGAGTAGTGAAGAACATTATGAAGAAGGTAGAGTAGGGGAAGACAAGGAGGTTCTTTCTTTATGACGAGATGTTTTATTTCAGTGAATCCCTCTATGTTCCTAATTTAATTAATCTCCACAAGGATCTCTTGAAGGAATGTCATGACTTGCCTTGGGTTGGCCACCTAGGACAGTGTAGAACATTGGCATTGTTGGAGATAGAATACTTCTAGGAGTGTATGGTGCGATATGTAGAATACTATGTGTAGACTTGCCTTATTTGTCAACAAGCAAATGCTAATACCATAATGCAATAAGGTATATTGCAACCTTTTCCAGTTATGGAGAAGCCTTGGGAAAGTGTTTCGATGGAATTCATCATGGTCGTGGTTGATCATTTTTGTAAGTATGCAGTTTTCATTCCGATAAAGAAGACTTGTGGGGCAGAAGATGTAGTACATATGTTTTTCAAACACATAGTGAAGTATTGGGGTCTTCCGTCGAACATCATTTCAGATATAGATATGAGATTCATCGGGAAGTTTTGGATAGAACTGTTCAAACTTGTCGAGACAAAGTTATTGATGAGCTATAGATTCCATCCACAAATAGATGGATAGATGAAGAAAATCAATGGACTATTGGAATACTACTTGCAACATTATGTGAGGATGCATCAAGATAACTAGCTAGATTTGTTGGATGTGGCACAATTCAATTATATTTTTCAAAAAAGTTATGCAACATGATATAGTCCATTCAAATTGAGTAATGAGAAGCAACCCATCACCCCACATATGATGATGTAGGGATACTATGGGAAGAACCCAATGACCTTTGGATTCATGAAGAGTTGGGAGGATCGGTTGGAGTTAGCTCATGTACATTCGACAGATGAGAGGGGGAGGATTAAGCATTGGGAATATTAAGAGAGATGTGATCAGGTATTTTTCATGTTGGGCAGGAACTAATTCACACCACCAACCAGGATGGCTCCATCTCTGGTGTGGAGGTATGAAGGTTCATTCAAGATACTTGAGAAGATTGAACAAGTAACCTATAAGTTGGATCTTTTGTTTCACATGCAATCCCACCCCCTGTCTTTCGCATCAATCAATCGAAACCATGGAAAATTGACATGGAGGACCCGGACAGAGTCGATCCCACCCACGGTCTAGTGATGATTGTTGAATGACCAGAATTAGAGGTTGAATAAATTTTGGCCTTCAAAATTTCAAGATTGGGAGGAATTGTCAACCTGAGTATTTCATTTGTTGGAAAGAAAAACCTAAGGAATAATTTGTTGGGACAGTCGAGAGGAACTATGGAGGTGGAAGTAAAAGATCCATGAGTTTTAGGAGAAGTACGAAGGAGCACCAACACCAGGATTGCTAAGGACAACAATGAAAAAATGAGAAGCAGAGAAGATAATACAGATAATACAAAATTGTAAACAAGAAAGTGTAGAGCACATAACGTCGAGTGCAATTCATTAAGGGAAAATAATTGATCTAAATAGGCTCAAGAAAATCAAGAAGATCAATAAACAAACAAGAAATCCTAACTAACCCGTACATCTGGCCAGGAAAACTGGCAGTATACAGTCAGATACTATTGAGGTTACTGATATAATTAACACTCCCTCTTAAACTCAATAGTTACAAACATAAGCACGGATAATTCCCAAGTGTTGTCTCTGAAAATCAAAAACAAATTTTTCTAGTGGCTTCGTGAAAATGTCTGCAAGTTGATCTCATGAACCAAAAAATTGAAGTGTGATGTCACCATTATTGACTAGCTTATCTATGAAGTGAAAGAGAGTGTCAATATGCTTGTTTTTATTGTAAAACACATGGTTTTTGGATAAAGAAATTGATGAAGTTTTGTCACAGAAGATAAGAGTTGTCTCCTTTTCCGTATGTGACATATCATTGAATATTCTTCTCAACCACACAGCTTGACAAGAAGCTGAGGTAGCAGCGACATACTCTACCTCTGCAAAATATATTGAGACAATGGGTTGCTTCTTTGATTCCCAAGAAATCAGGTTCGTGCACAGGTGAAAAGCATGTCCTGAGGTTCTTTCTCGGTCATCTAGGATACCTAAAAAATCATTGTCTGTGTAAATAGAGAGATGATTATCATCAAACTGACTGTACCATAAGCCAAAATTGAGATTCCCTACAACATATCTCATAATCCTTTTCGCCATCTTCCAGTGAGAATCTTTGGGGAATTCCATGAACCTGGAAACAAAATTGGTTGCATACATAATATCGGGCCTAGTTGTTGTAAGATACAACAAACTTCCTACTAAACTTTTGTACATGGTAGAATCCAGTGTAGGGCCTTCTTATTGCTTGCTCAATTTTGTGCCTAGGGGTATAGGAGTTTCTGCTAGATTTCAGTCTTCCATGTGGAATCATTTGATGATTTATGTTGCATGCTTTTGCTGATAGAAAAAAATGCCTTTGGTTGATTGGTCAACCTCAATCCCCAAAAAATATTTCATTATGCCACGATCTGTCATCTCAAACTCATATTTCATGGCATGTTTAAAACTGGTTAAATCAAGATTTCTAGTATATATCATGTCATCAACATATAAACATACAATCAAAATTTTACATTGCTCATCTATTTTGGTGTATAGAGTTGGCTCATTTTGGCTTCTCTTGAAATCACTCTTGATTAGATAAGTGTCAATTATGTTGTACCAAGCTCTTGGAGCTTTCTTTAATCCATAAAAGGATTTCTTCAACCAATACACTTTGGTTGGCTTCTCTTTGACTTCAAATCCAGGTGTTTGATCCACATAGACCTATTCTTCTAATATACCATTCAAGAAGGCTGACTTGGCATCCATCTGGTATACTTGCCATTTTTGGTGAGATGTTATGGCTAAGGGAGTCCTTACAGTGTCCAACCTTGCTACTGGAGAAAAATATTCACCATAATCAATACCTAGTTGTTGTGCAAATCCTTTGGCAACAATTCTTGCCTTGTGTTTTTCAATCTACCCCTTTACATTGAGTTTAGTTTTGTAAACCCACTTGACACCAATACTTTTCTTGCGTCTGGGTAGATCAACAAGATCCCATGTC
This sequence comes from Picea sitchensis, assembly GCA_010110895.2. Classification (NCBI taxonomy): domain Eukaryota; kingdom Viridiplantae; phylum Streptophyta; class Pinopsida; order Pinales; family Pinaceae; genus Picea; species Picea sitchensis. The sequence continues at coordinate 45,965 of SNQJ01S0117633.1, forward strand.
TTGTTATTCTCAATGGAGTCAATCTCTTAGTTCATGGATTGAACCCAATGTGGATATTTAACTTCTTATTTAAAGGATGTAGATTGACATGACATTAATGCAAAAATATTATTTTGATCAATATCATCCAACTGCTGATGGATTTCTCTCAAACTCCAAGTTCTTTGATTTTGAAGTTCAAAAAATGAATTTATGTTTGAAGTAGAGTTGTCCTGAGTGTTATCACATAAACTTATCAAAGCCTTAGGGGTTTGTGTTTTCTAACTAAGTCTATATTTTTCCTGTCTCTCTTCCTTTTGCAGACTCGGGCGTAAGGTTTTTTCTTTCGACTTATAGTTTTCTTCTTTGCCTACCTGAGAGGTGTTAGCCCTAAGCCTTTTTTGTTTTCCCTAAATTCGAGCGCTTCTCTCTTTACAATGACACCTAAAGAAGCCATAGGAAACTCTTCATACTTTCTGGTATATGGGCAAGAAGCCATTCTCCCAAACGTATTGTACCTTCCATATTTACATCTTACCCAGGCATCAAGAGTTCAACCCTCATATTATCTACAACAAAGTATTGATACCCTTCTCATGTTGGATGAATAAAGGGAAAAGGATAAAGTTAAGTTCATTGCTCATCAATAGGTAGTTAGAAGATGGTTCGATAAACATAAAGCCAAAGAAAAAAGTTTTGAAGTAGGAGACCTAGTCTTAAAGTGGGATAAAGAAAATGAGTCCAAAGGAAAACACTCAGTTCCAAAATCTATGGCTTGAAACTTTTCAAGTGGCCGAGAATATTGGAGCAAGCACATACCGATTGAAAAATCTGAGAGGTGAGTCTGACACCCTCTCAGTCAACGACCAAGCCCTAAAACAATAATTCTCTTTAAAAAAAAAAGAACTTTTAATGTTATGTTTGAGTTTCTTTTTCATTTTAACATACATTTTGATATAACTGAGTGTGTGGGTTTAGGGGGACACATACCTTTTCTTTTGTTTCTTTTCCTTGTTATTTTATTTAATCAAGTTGTGTTTTGGAAAGCAATGGTCAATTTTAGTAAAAATAATAGAGCAGACTCTGTTTCTGACCTACAATGGCATGCAAAACAAGGGATACTGAACAAACACAAAACTTTCAAAGAAGATATACATCTTGTCTTTGCAAGCATACTACCTTGGTAAGTGATGAAATATTCACCTGGTGATCTAGTAAAGCCCAAAGGAAATGATGGCTAGTTGGAAACGATAACATGTACCTCTAGACAAAGCTAGGAAAGGATTCACATTAACATTTCACCTTTCCAGTAACAAATGTCCTCCTCTCTGACTCACTCGCTACATTTTTGCGAGAAGAAAATGATCTATATTAAAAGGAGTGAAAAGTCTAAGAGGGTATGAAGATAACTCTGTCGGGGATATGGATGCATGTTGGCAGCAGAGCAAGATCTGTGAAGTCAAGGTGACTCTGTCGGGGCTATCGAC
>SNQJ01S0117638.1:0-44076 GCA_010110895.2 Picea sitchensis
CTCATCAACTACTTGTCTCAACCATGTACCCAACATGTGCCTCAACCAAAATCCATCATCGATTTCATCATCCAAATATGATTTGTAAATTTGTAATAGACCTGGTGTATATGATCACATACCTACAAACCTTCCTTAACTTTAACAACAAGAGACTAACATTTTCATCAAACTTTACTTTAGTCTCACACAACTAGTTTTGGATTAGTCAACAACCCTAACTTGAAATAATAATAACTATGTACCTGTAATGAATAAAGATCTGAAAATAGTACACAATGTTATTCAATGTGTTTTATGCAATTCATCCAGGTGTCACTACTTGGAACCTCTCAAAAAAAGAGTTATAGCAAAAATGGCATACCTTGTTGAATTCTAGCTTATTCTAGAGAGTGAACTTGTAGAGCGTGCCCCTCACGGAATATTTGTTGTATTGATCTGAAAATTGTACACGGAATAATACAAAATGTAATCTAACCAACACATTTTGTCTTACTAAATTTGGATCTGTTATGAATAATTTATGACGTTTTTACTCGAAACACCTATTTTAGACTAGTTTCAGGACTAGCCACAAACCCTATTTTATGCTGAGTGTAACTCCAAAAATACAACGACCCACAAACTGAAATTTTTACCACAACTACTTGGATATGTTTCCTCAATGGCCTCCCAATTTCACGGTATGAATAATTATAGAAAATTAATTATTGCGAAAATGGTGAGATGACTTGTAAATAACATACCTTAGAAAGCATCATCAAAAGAATTTATCCTCCCTTTAATTTTGGCCTTCTTTACTTCACATTCCCTCTCAAATTAGGCTTATATATCCTTTGGTTACCTTAGTCACCTATATATATTCAATATTCTTAAGTGTGATCAAAATGAGAGAGCCTTGCCTCTTATTTCTACTCTCCAAGTAGATTCCTTAGAAGCATCTTCTAGGTCACTTTGCCCACATAGCCACTTTGTCCACATAGTCACCTATGTCCAACTTTGCCCAATTTTCCACTTTTCCATGTATCCAATAGCCACTTGACCACTTAACCCATTTTCCTCATTTTAGGGTTAACCTTCTTATAACCACTTTCCATAATTAGAAAGTTCTCTATTTACTTTATTATTTAAATAATCTTCCTTGACTTTGTCACTTCACTTTATTATTTAAATAATCCTCTTTGACTTTGTCACTTCACTTTATTATTTAAATAATCCTTTGACTTTGTCACTTCAATTTATTATTTAAATAATCTTCTTTGACTTTTTCACTTCACTTTATTATTTAAATAATCTCTTCTTTGCAAGCACTTTGACTACTTTGACCTTTTGGGGCTTTTAGATGACTCGTGAGGGTTCTCCAACTTCACATGGCCATAACTCTCTAACCGTGAGGAGTTATGTGACGTTCCACATACCACAAAAAATGGAATGACATGTACTATCCATATAGAATAGTCTTACCTGCAAATATATCAAAATTCATACCATTATACATCAAACAAACTTGGGTCCATTACCCAAACGTTTGTGCTACTGGAATTCGCTACTGGACTTTCTTCAAGGATTGACATCAATGAAAACCAACCCAATTAATAAACCTAAGGATATATAAATCCAAAAGTGCATGTGTTTATTAGTTTATTAATTATATTATTAATTCAAATATAATGAAATGGTAATTTACTTACCCACTTACCATATACTTTCATATTATGATCATACACTCATAAAGGGTATTGAAAAAAAGGTAAGACCCTTAGGGAGCCACAAGAAATTTTGAGCCTCCAAGTAGAAAGATGATAGGTAGGTTTACAAGTTCCTTCAGCAATGAGCATGGTTAAAATTACCATTCAAGCGTTATTAAGTGCACACAATAGAAACCTGAAATTTGATGGCCCTACAAATGACCCATGACATTATTTACCAACATTGTTCACATAAATTAACACTTCTATTGTAAAATAAATTGAATCTAAAACATGTTGTAGCCTTTCAAGCAATAGAGTAGCCTGCACACCCAACTATGATGCCAATTCAAGAAAACATAAAAAAGGTAATCCCTCTTGGCAAGCCATTTGGTAAAATTGTGAACACAAAAGTGAATGTTGGAGCTAATCACAGCCAACGTTTTGTTGAATTTGTAATTGTTTCCCTGCTGATAGATTCTCTTTTTGTTTGAATAATTTTGTCTTTACCATGGATTTGAGGCATTCATTGAATTATTAATTTTTTCTAGAATGGAAACTCTCATAAGCCTATTTGCAAACCATGCCTTAAACATTTTAGAAAAAAATACCCACTGAGACATGGACTTCCATGAGGTCATGAAATGAGTATTTTAATGGGATATAAATATCATTACCATTAATCAAGTGAGAATAATTGTGGGACATGTTCTGCCCCACCGAATGCAGAGTAGTGGTATGCAGACTTGTTGTTATAGAAGAGTACCTCTATGTGGTATTATAGAATTTTTCTAAATTAACCTACCCTCTTACATAAACTTGCATAATTGAGTATATGATATGTTGAGACACTACTTACATATAAATCCATGATCAATGGTTACATAACTTTCTCTTAGGCAATGCAAAACTATGTGTGTGTGTGTGTGTGTGTGTGTGTGTGTGTGTGTGTGTGTGTGTGTGTGCGTGTGTATAATTTTCTACTAGTGCTATCTTCCACTCAAAGAGACCTTATTTAGACTTTAAGGGTATCTTCAACACATCATTTTACTCCATTATCACATGGTGATACCCTAACTTCATATCAATGTTACTAATAAACATGGGGAACTTGATTCGATGGAGAACATAATCAATCTAGAGGATTAGATATCAGTTATTGACTTTGATTTTGTCTAGGGATCTATAATAAGTCACGATGCCTAATTTTTCTTATGATGCCTTTTTTTTATTCATTCATTTAGTTATTTTTTAAAACACCTACAGGTCGTTAGTATTCTGACGTCCATAACATCTCTCTCATGGCATCCATGTCGTTGATATATATCTTACCTTTCGGTCCACCGACATTACCGTCTGTCGGTATTCCGACGTACATGGTGCGACTCCCATGGTGTTAACGTCACAAGTGAGATTTCATACATGTTGGAAATACCATGGCGTCCATGTCGCAAGAGAGATTAAATATGCGTCAGAATACCAATTTTAACAATCGTCGGTATTGAGACATCTCGAGCATCACTACCATTTCGTCCACGTAACAAATAATGACTAAATGGGACGTCGAAATTCTGATGTCTCTGGTGTCACTGTAGCAACGTCTATATGGTGTTTGGACAATGAAGTTCGAGAAGACACATGTATGCATCAAACGTTGCAACAGAGACAATATCTACAGCGTCGAAAAAGTGATTTCATGTGAAATGACGTTTGAAGGGGTCCGTTGTTTGTCATTCTCCCAACAATATAAAGTGGCAATTGCTATGAACACGTCGTCAGAATTTCACCCAAATGTACTAGTGACCTCTTGTCAATTTGTAATAAGAATGTAATTGTGTTTCTTTAATTTCATTTTGTTTTTTTTGGAAAAATTGGAAGTGGAAATGAACCATTGTGATGGTTTTCCTTCCAAAATAATCCCATTAATTAAATGAAGGCTATAGTGGAGGGGAGGAAAATAGGAGACACAGAGAGAACTTGGGAAGCTTTAAAAGTAGATATGAGAGCATGGAGAGGGTATCCCACTTCAAGATCATTGGATGAAGGAGTCAAGGATCCTATCCATGATGAGTGAAGGAATCTCTTAGACATAGCCATATGAAATTTTGGGTTGTTAGTGAGTAATAATGCATGATATCTTGAGCATTTGTAGCTCACCCCTTTGTGATGAATTCCCTGAGCATAATAAATTTCCACTGGTTCTAGTTTTTCCTAATCTAGTTTCTTGCATTTTGAAGAATATTTGATGTGTTTGTGTTCATATTATGAAGCTACTATGGAAAACATGTTTTTCACCATCAGTTTTCTGGAACATCCATTTCTTTGAAAGATTAGGAAATCCCTGGATGATTTAACAAAAGTGATTAAGATTTTGTTGGAAAAAAAACTACTTGTCTTTGAAAAGTCCGCAAATTATATGTTCTTCAATGAGATATCAAATAATCTATAACTGGTAAAATTTATAGCTTGGACCAATTTATCTTTTTCCATAAGTTTAGTGGTGGTATTTACTGATGAAAACATGGTTTTTAGTTTTTTCAAACCTTGACATCTTGATTTCGGTCATTTTTAGGAGTGGCCCCATGGAACTTCTCCTTCGACTGTTTATTACGAAGAAATATTAATAAATAACCTTATTCCATTGTGTTTAATGTGTTATATCCTTCTATTAGTTATTCTACAAGAAATAATAGGGTTGGAAGTGTTGGCAAATTTGGTACAAAGGGTCTTTCAATTACGTTTGTTTCTTCTGCTTCTGACTAAAATGTTCTCAATCGGGCTCAAGAAAATTTTGAATTTGAAATAAAGGATCTTGATTGATCCAGGTGGATATCGGTGGCCACCCACTTATTCCAACTGGATCAAAACAATTTTCTGGCAACTTACTATTTTTAGCAGTTTTTCGGTTCCTAAACTTTTAAGGCCATTTTGAGGGCCTAAATGAAGGTTTTTCAGGATAGATCACCTCAATGATGTCTAAAGTATTTGATATATCCCAAAAAATGAATATCCTTGACTATACCTTTCCAACGAGCTATTGTGTGCCCCAAACAGAGATCGTATGCCAAAGTTATGCCCACGGGAAGTTGATACACTAAACTACCCAAAACGGGGTCCACAAAACTGTTGGCTTTTCATATTCTGAGGTTAGGGTTTTGGATTTTCTTTATGATAAAAATTCCTTTGGAGCCTCATTTTAAAATCATCATCTTGTGAATGCGAGTAGCCATCACATCTCTTCTTAGAGATAAGTTGTCGTCATTTTAGCGAGTCTTTCACTATGTATTTCCATAGTTTTGTACATTTCGTTCATTAATAGAAATTGTGTGTTACTGTATATCTGTCTCTCTTTTTATATATTTGATATATATTTTTTATATTATTGGATCTCTTGCAATATATCTGTATATTTCTATGTTATATCTTCGCTCTCATTTCATGTCGAAAATAATATGGATCAGTGGTATCAGAGTAGGCTGCTCTTGATCATTTTTTTAGTGCATGTCCCCGAAGAGGTCCGAGTATAGTAAGTTGGGTATCGATCTTGTCTCTCTTGAGGAAAATCTCCCTCACACGCCTAAGAAACCCTCCATGGCGGAAGAAAATAAAAATGACAGAGCAGACAATTATATTAATCTGTTGCTTGAGTAAGATCTCACGCGATAGAGGGACGAAATGATGGAGAATTTTTCCCACATCCTTCAATGCTTGTCGATAAAAACCAACACATAGTCATCAAGTGGCCACTTTGGAGGCACCTCACCTTTCAAGGTATAATTTAATTTTAATATTCCCATATTTGAAGGACAAATAGATGCATATGCCCTAGAAAAATGGTTAAATATGCTAGAAGGTTATTTGTCTGTTCACAATTTTTCCGATAGGGAAAAGTTCACCTTCCCACTCCTTAAAGCTCTCCCCCATGTCAAACATTGCTGGTAAAATTACTAGGAGAAAATTTCCATAGAGGAGTCTAGAATATATGGGTCGAGCCCACTTGGGATTTTTTTTTGGATGTGATCAAGGAACAATATTACCCTATTGGAAACTATGACGACCAGTACATGAGATGGACCACATTGTGGAAAGAGAGGGTCCAAGCAGTGCTAGAGTTCACTGATGCCTTCCATACCTTGCGTGCCAAGCTGGGTATCAAAGACTCCGAGCAAAATTTGGTTATGAAATATAGTGGGGCTCTACAAAGATACATCCAAACCGAAATGGATTTTTTGGACATCACATCACTGGGTGTTGCTTATCGATATGTTGTTAAAATTGAGCAGAAATTTAAGCACTAGAAAAAATGGGAGTTCGGGTCTACAAATCCACAATAACCAAAGTATGATAAAGACTACCCTAACAAAACTCCTCTCGAAAAGTATTCGAAGCTACAGGAAAATAAGGTTCACGAAAAGTCGAAGAAGAACACTGGAAAGTGGTGAGATTTCCACAAAATCCCCTGGAATAACACTGATGAATGTCGCTCAAAAAAATCATTAGTGGCCAAGATCCACGACAAGGAGTTGAATCTTGATTCGGAGTCTGATTTAGAAAATGATGGGAGAAGATAAATCATCGATGCAGACCCCACTTCTACTGTCACGACCGCAATAATACAACCATAAGAACCAACAGATACTGAAGAGGGGGAGCACCTCTTTCATTCACAGATTTGGGTGAACGGGACCCTATTGTATTTCATTTTTTATAGCGGAATCCATAAGAACCTCATCTCAGCAGAGGTCATCAAACAATTGGGATTGTCGACAACACCATACCAACAACCATACAACATTGAGTGGCTTTGCCAGGGATGTGATCTTCATGTCAGCCAACAGTGTCGATTTTCATACGACACCCAACCTTTCAAGGATGAGGTTTTATGTGATGTTTCCTCACTATATGTCTGTGATGTTATTTTGGTCCATTCATATATGTGGAAGCGCCATGCTATTTATGAGTCTCGACCTCGTAGTTCCATTGTTACTCTAGAGGGGTTATCTCTACAAGATACCATAGGTATTTCCAACTATTTTCCCACCTAAACAGTGTCGCAAGGTAGTATCTCATACTACAAAATTCAGCTTCTTCACTGTCTGTTCAAAAGGTGAACATAAGAACACCACAACCACTGCAGCCTCAGTCAAAGCACCTTCTATACAACATAAGAAATTCGATAAGATTGAATCAAAGCGCAAGGATTCCTTCCACACACAGTCATATCCTGTATCCAAAATGTTTCAAAAGGTCCAACCCTTCCAACCATAGGTTCGTGACATCCTTCAACAAGCTAAGAAGGGCAACTTCTCCAGCAAGGCAAGCATCTCATTAAGATGCAGATTCAACAAACGCTTTTCTCTCTCCCCTGAGCACTCAACACAATGGAGACCATTGATTCCTAAGGAGGTAGGATTGATCCGAGTGTATCGGTGGCCACCCACCTATTCCAATTGGCTCAAAACAATTTTTTGGCGACTTACTAGTTTTAGCAATTTTTTGGTTCCTAAACTTCTGGGGCCATTTTGAGGGCCTAAATGAAGGTTTTTTGGGATCAATGTAACACACCCACGACGAGGAATAAAAATTTTCTCTTTTCTTAAAGGACAAAATCTCCATTCATGGTTCCAACTTTGGAATGTCAAGGAACAAGTCCAACTTCTTGGTCGAGGATCTCCAATCTTGAAGCTAAACAATTCTCTAAGACCTTGATGGTCTCGTTCTATAGTTAAATGCAAAACTCTCTTGGTTCAGTTTTAAGGGAACCCGCGACCTTCCATTTCTCCCTTCTGCGAAAACTCAGAGTGTCGGGCGTTAGCTCCTTTTGTTTGATAATCCCCCTCTCTTGATGTGACATTGGCGATGACCACGCGATTGCGAGCATGGCCACAAGTGGTTTGGGGTCAAATTTCTTTTGGGCCTGCAATGCTCTCACCACCTCCACGTGTCCTCTTGACAAAACCACGGTTTGAATTGCGGTCTGCCCTCAACATATTAAACTCCTTGTAGCTCCTTTCCCCGCAAATCTATTGGATCGTTGATCTCACGATCTTGACAATAACATCCAAAATCGATGATTCAAATCTGCGCCCTTCTTATCTACGGACCTGATTAGCTCCTTTTGAAACTCGGCTTGCACAAACAAGCACCAGATGCAATTTCCTCTCACGTGTCCACGGGTTGTGACTGCCCGCCTACCCAAAAAGTGTTTCAAGACTTCGCATGTCAAGTATTCTACATGTGAGTCACCCTGACCCTCCCAAACCTCTGAAATCCTAACAGGGGCCTAGAACATGCTAGCTCCTCCTTTATCCTCCTCCACATGACCATTACCTATGAACACAAGCCTACTCAAAAGGCATGTCATGAAATCGTGTATCGGGTCCTTGCATGTGAGTCACCTCGACTCTCCCAATCCAACGGTCCAAATCGTGTCGCAATTTTTCATATTAGAAACTCCCGATATTATTCACCTCTCTTCTCCCGACTCCCGAAATACCGATATTTCAGAGCACCAAATAAATGGCTTGCGTTCCTCTGGATCTAACGGCCACTGTCAAATCGCGAACTCGGGCCTCACGAGTTCTCACTATTCTCCCCTTTGACTTTTTCCTTCTGTGAGTCAGCGAAGCGCTGATCTCTCTCCACGCATCCCTTCCGATGGACAGTTTCGATGATGTCGGGATCTCGCGACTTCCAACCTCCAATTCACAACTTCCTCCACATTCCCGACTTCTGAAATTCTGATATTTCGGAGCACCAAATCCAACGGTCAAGGAGGGTCCCGATAGATCCTTATCTCTACAGTCCAGGTTATTTCATGTCATCAGATTTCGGAAGACTTGACCACGCTAACACATGAATCTCCCTATGTGAGAACTTGCAAAGACTGACGTGGTCGAGGCATTAACGTATGCTCTCTTTTTTCAAATCTAACAGTCATGATAGACCTTGGATCCTCCCAAACAAATCTCATCCGTTCATCTCCCAAACGAAAGGGTATTCCCTTTCGATACTTGAATCTTGCTATCCTTCCTGAGCTTTGTCAGTTATGAAGGACGTAAGAGTGTTTCTCTCTTTCTCCTGGACTTAACACTTATAAGGGTCTTATGTACACCTCTTGCACTCCTTCATCAAGTCTAGAACCTAAGTGGTTCTCGGTCTCTTCTTACCTCGCAGAGAGCCTATGCATACACGTGCTACCTCTCCTGAGCTTATTGGACTCTTTCCTTGCAATGATTGTGAGGTTCAACCTTTGCCAAATCAGGACGTACTCACGTGACTCTAGGACGGTGACGAAGTTCTATGGGAATTGATTCCAAAGGATTAAACTAGCGCATAAGGAAATCAAGAAGATATGAAAGTTCTCAAGGAATGAATGCATACTTCGAACTTAATCATCCAGTACAAGGATCATTTTAGGCATATAAAATACAAGCATGCAATTCATTATTTCCAATTCAAAGAAGAAGTCATAAAAACACTTATCAGAACCATAAGGCGTGATGCGACTCCTGAGAGGGATGCTCATTTCCACCCAACCATAGGCTCAGTCACTCTTGATGGATTTATCACTGGCCACCCCTGAGCTTAAGCCATGATGATTTGAGATTCAATATCTCACTTCCAGCTCAACGGAAGTTAGGGATGAAGTCTACTCTCATTCTCCTTATACCAGAATAGACGAGGACGAAGGTTACTCTCCTTCTCCTGACTCAGTCTCTATCCCCTTTGATCAAAACTCACTTTTCTCTTTTAATCCCTCCTTGGACCCGAGAGTTTCCACTCTCGTCTCTACATTCTTCGTCAGTAGTCCCTTCCCACACCACGCTTCCTTTCTTGCCTTCCTCAGCAAGATTGTTTGTGCCTCAAATCCCTAGTCTGTAGTTAGGTACGGAATCCTTACAAATGTGCGGTCTGCCCCATCCCCTCATTAACTCTTGAGGAGGTCTTCCGAACTACCATCCTGACTGTAATTCATTTGGGTCAGAGGGTTGTTCTGATATTGAGCAATTAAAACCAGCATATTACTGGTTCGATGGAGGTTAACGCAACCATTATGGGTCCCCTCCACCACCTTTTCATTAGAAATTGTGGTCTTTCTTAGCACATCCCCTTCTCATAATTTATGCAAAACGTTTCCATTATCCATTAAAATAAAAGGATTTACATTCATCGACCTTTTATACAAAGGTTCATCAAATCAAGCATTCACACTTTGAGTTTTCCATAGTTCTTGTCCAATAAAGTTATATTTATAGACTAGGGGAATTAGGGTGTTACAATTCCCTCCCCCTTAAAGGAATCATCATCCTTGATGTTCTATCTATCAACATGATAGGTATGTACAGAAGTAAACAAAATCGGGTATGTCTATCTCGTGGCATCTTCCATTTCCCATGTAGCCTCATCTGGGCCAAAGTGTTTCCATTGCACCTTGACATGTGCAATGGTTTGGTTCCTAAGTGAGTTTTCCTTCCTGTCTAATATGCATTGAGGTTCTGGCAGGAATTCTCCCTCCGGATCCACCTGGATCACAAACCAGTCAATTATATGATTAGCATCATGTACATATTTCTTTTATCATGAAACATGAAAAACATTATGTGCCTTTACAGTGGGAGGAAGTGTTAGCCTATAGGCTAGCGGTCCCACTCTATCTAAGACTTCAAAGGGTCCACAATACCAAGGTGCCAACTTATCACAGGCTCCCATTCTCAAGGAAATCTTCCTGGTTCTAACTCTGAGATAGACATGGTCTCTGGTATTTAACTCTCTGGGAGTTCTCTTTCTGTCGGCGTAACTTTTCTATCTATCCTGAGAAATCTTCATATTTTTTCTTATCTAAACCAGTTGTTGTTCCATTTCTTTCATCATGTCGGGTCCAATTGTAATTTTTCCCACTGGATTTCTCCAGCTGATTGGAATCTTGCATTGTCTACCATAGAGGACTTCAAAAGGGCTCATCTTCAAGGATTCTTGATAACCGTTTTTGTAGGCAAACTCTACCAATGGTAGGTAGTCTTCCCACTTCTTAGGCTGATGCATTACATGCATCCTTAACATATCTTCTATTATTTGGTTCACTCTTTCTATTTGTCCATCAGTTTGGGGGTGATAAGTTGTGCTGAATGACAATTTTGTCTCCAAACTGGCCATTAGGGATTTCCAAAAACTTGAAGTGAATTTGGTGTCTCGGTCAGATACAATTTCCTTGGGCATGCCATGCATTCTAAATATCTCCTTCATGAAGATGTTGGCAATATCTATTGCCTTGCAAGTTGACTTGACAGGGATGAAATGAGTAGACTTACTCAGTTTTTCCACCACGACCATGATGGCATCATTTTTCTTGGTCGACCTTGGTAGTCCAGTGATGAAATCCATGGAGATGGTTTCCCATTTCCAATCTGGGATTGGTAGGGGTTGTAACAATCCTGCTGGATGTCGGTGTTCTGCCTTAACTTGTTGGCACTCTATGTACTTAGCTAGATAGTTAGCTATGCATTTCTTCAACCTGGGACAATAGAATTGTTTCCTAGTGGTCGTGATCATCTTCTGATATCCTGGGTGACCAGTATATGGTCTCTTATGTAGTTCATCCAAGATAAACCTCTTCAAGTCATCACAGTTTGGAATATACAATCTGTTTTTGTAAGTTTGTAGCCCTTCCTCAAGCATCTAGTAGCCTTCGTACTTCAGCCCTGTAGGCTCTTGCCTTAGATATGAGGTCACGTCTTGAAAAATGCATTTGTTTATGTGCATTTCTGACTCTTTCCCTGAAATTCGTTTCACAGGTGCTTACTGTTTCAAATGAATCTTTTTTATACTTCTACTAAGGGCATCGACCACTCCATTTTCCTTTCCTTTTATGTGTTTGATTTCGAAATCGAATTCACTTAGGAGATCCATCCACCTAGCTTGTCTAGCATTGAGTTTTGGTTGATCAAACATGTGTCTCAATCCACAATGATCTATCATAAGAACAACTCTTCTACCTAGGAGGTAGTGCCTCCACATTTTTAAAGCATGTACTATCACAGCTAATTCTAGGTCACGGGTCACATAATTCATCTCATGCTTATTTAATTTCCTGGACGTGTAGAAAATTACACGCCCCTCTTGCATAAGGACTCATCTGAGCCCTTCCTTGAAGGCATCTATACACACAAGGAAATCATTATCCGCGTCTGCAATCTTTAGCATGGGTGCATGGGTCAGGAGGTATTTCAGTTCCTGAAATCTTTCCCACATTTTGATGTCCAAATGAATTTGATCCCCTTCTTCTAAAGGGTAGTGATTGGACAACCAATCTTGGAAAATCCTTTTATGAACCTTCTATAGTAACCTTCTAAGCCCATGAAGGACCTAATATCAGATACATCTTTCGGGTTAGTCCATTCCTTAATGGATCTAATGTTTTCGGGGTCTACTACCACCCCTTCCTTATATATGACATGGCCTAAGTAATAGACTTCTTCTGAAATAAATCACACTTGCTAAACTTAGCGTAGAGTTGATTCTCTCTTAGTACTTGAAGTACGAGTCTAAGATGTTCTCTCTGGTCCTCCCTGTTCTTGGAGTAGATTAGGATATCATCAATGAAAACCAACACAAAGTTTTCCAGGAATTTGATGATTACATTATTCATCAAGCACATAAAAGTGGTGGGGGCATTGGTTAACCCAAACTGCACCACCACAAATTCATAGTGACGATACCTCATCAAGAAGGTTTTTTTGTGGATGTATTCATCCTTAATCTGGACTTGATGGTAGCCAGACCTTAGTTCGATCTTAGAAAATATGGATGCACCTCCCAATTGGTCGAATAGGTCATCGATTATTGGTAAGGGTTACTTGTTCTTTATGGATTCCTTATTGAGTTTTTTGTAATCTATGCATAGTCGGAGTGTGCCATCTTTCTTTTTCACAAAAAGGATGGGTGCTCCCCACGGAGATACATTGGGTCGGATGTAGGCTTTGTCCATCATCTCCTTTAGTTGTAGCTTGAGATCAACCAACTCTGGCGTGCTCATTCTATATGGCGTTCTAAATGGGGGTACTGCTCCCAGTGTAAGTTCTATCGAGAAGCCAATATCCCTTCTCGGAGGTGGAACGGGTACTTCTTCTGGGAATACGTCCTTGTATTCTTTTAATATGGGGTGGTCCTCTAGGTTTGGTTTGTCGTCCTCAACAGATTCCAACACCGGTATTGCATATAAGGAACACCCTTTTCTGCAATACTTCTTCATTTGAAGGGACGATATTTGTCTCACTGAGACAGGCTTCTGAATCCCTTGGAGGGTCATCTTTCTCCCTTCTTCGTTTACACATTCTAAAGTTTTATGATAACGGTTCATTTTAGTTTTATAAGCAACCAACTAATCCATACCAATCAATAGGTCATAAGATCCCAGAGGAAGTATGTTAAGGGTTGCTCGGGTGGGCAATCCACCCATGATGAATTGGCAGGCTGGTATGGCCTCTGCCACCTTTCTTTTGGTCCCAGTGGCTAGTTGTACCAACCATGTTTTAACATGTCTAATTGGTTTCAGTTTACACTTATTGGCAGTCTGATGGGATACATAACTAAATTAGAACCTGGGTCAATTAAAATATAAATTGGATGGTTGGCGATCATACCTTCCAKCTCCACTACTGAAGCTTGGCGGTCGGCTTGATTATTGTCCAGGGCTGCATAGATTTGTGGAATTCTCCTAGCCACATCATTGACGGTGATAGCTTCTTGKATATTGTATACCCCCTTATTGTTTTGTTGTCTATGTGGGAATTCCCTCAATCTATGATTTTCTCCACAACCCCATCATTTTAAGGGTTTCTTATTTAGGTTATCGGTCTTTGTTGGGACTGTTTGAAAGGGTTTATTTCCACTTTGAGAGGGGAAATTTTTCTGATATACACTTCTAGCAGGAAGGCTCCCCCTAGAATATTTTCCATAGTTCTTAAATCTTGAGGAGTTAAACCTTTTCTTCTGGAATCTCGCTCTACTCTTCTTCTTCTAGTCCTCGTGAGGTCTTGTCTTGCTCTCAAACTATTTATAGCAATACCTCACCTTCTGGATAGCTTCTTCTAATGTCCTTGGTTCGTTGAACTCAATCCTATCCCTGTAGTTCTGAGGTAACCCACTAATGAAGTACCGCTGCATTTTTTATTTTTCATCTTTTATGTAGGGTAAATACCTCAGTAGTTTAAGGAATTTATTGACAAATTCCTCTATGGTGAGCTGCCCCAGTCGAAATTCATAGAATTCCTTAGTTTTCCCATCCATGTATTTTTCTGACAGATACTGCTTCTTGAAGTATTTCTCAAATTGTTTCCATGAAAAGTCCTTCTCATGGAATCCTTTCACATTCCTAAGGTCTTCCCACCATATGGAAGCCTTTCCATTAAGGTTGAAGATGGTTATTCGAGCCTTCAAGTTTTCAGAGTAGTCATGGACTCTGAAATACTTCTTTAAACCAAGAAGCCAATATTTCACCTCTTCTCCCTTCTTAATTTCTTCGTCGAAAGAGGGTGGTTTGGCTTTCTTGAACTCTTCAGGACCATGGTTTTTGGAATGCTTTCATTTCTTTCCTTTCCTCTGAGAGTGTGAGTTGGCCCTACTATTAGACGATACTTTGGAGTTTTCAACTCCCTTTCCAAAGGACTCTCTCGATGAGTGTCCCCTGCCTCTAGGTTGGACCTTCTTCGCAGTACTTTTCCCAGTGGGGTCACTTATGGAGTCATGTTTTTGGGTCTCAGGTGGACTCCGACTTCTTTTCTTGTGTCGTCGATCTGCATGACTAGTTGCGGATTCGTGTTGCAGCTGCCTCTGTATGTCGGATAAGCTTTGTAGCAAGACTGCGTTAAGTTCTTTTTGTTTCTCTTGCTCCTTTGTCAATCTCTCGTTGTCGTCCTTGAAACTCTGTAACTCGGCCCTGAGGTTCCTTACAGTTTCAGCTAGATCTGGAGGGGTTTTCACTGCCCTCCTTTTGTAATATTCTTCATCTCTATTGTGGGAGCCATCCCCCATTTCATGACACGTCACCATCCTTTAGTATTGGATTTTTCCCATGATTCACTGACTACTTGAGTGTTTCCAAAAACACTTATTGTTATCTAACAATCTATTATGTTATGAATAATACATGGCTCAATGTCTTAAACGCATACACATAGTAGAAAATTTCATTCTTTTCTTTACTAACATTTTTAAATCAGACTTTTCAAGAAAGAGGTATGGTAGAGTGTCATTCCTTTAAAATTACTCTACATAGAGTTTTTAAGTGACTCGTCCATGAGCCCGAGTAGTTCAAGTGTTGTAACCATGCTCTAATACCAATTTGTAACACACCCACGATGAGGAATACAATTTTTTTATTTTCTTAAAGGACAAAATCTCCATTCATGGTTCCTAATTTGGAAGGTCAGGGAACCAATCTGACTTCCTAGTCGAGGATCTCCAATTCTGAAGCTAAACAATTCTCTGAGACCTTGATGGTCTCTTTCTATAGTTAAACGTAAAACCTTTCGGTCTCTTGGTGCAGGTTTAAGGGCACCTGCGACCTTCCATTTCTCCCTGCTGTGAAAACTCAGAGTGTCAGACATTATCTCCTTTTGTTTGATAAGCCCCCTCTCTTGAAGTGACCTTGGCAATGACCACACGATTCCAGGCATGACCACAAGCGTTTTGGGGTCAAACTGCTTTTGGGACCGCAATGCTCTCACCACCTCCATGTGTCCTCTTGACGAAACCATGGTTTGAATTGCAGTCTACCCTCAACATATTAAACTCCTCATAGCTTCTTTCCCCACAAAGCTATGGGATTGTCGATCTCATGATCTTGACGATAACATCCAAAATCGACGATTCAAATCTGTGCCCTTCTTATCTACAGAGCATATTAGTTCCTTTTGAAACTCGGCCTACGCGAACAAGCACCAGACGCAAGTTCCTCTCACGCGGCCACGAGATGTGACCACCCACCTATCCAAAAGGCGTTTCAGGAATTCACATGTCGAGTATTCTACATGTGAGTCACCCCGACTCTCCCTAACCTCCAAAATCCCGACAGGGGCCTAGCATATGCTAGCTACTCCTTTATCCTCGTCCACATGACCATTACCTGTGAAAACAAGCCTAATCGAAAGGCGCATCGTGAAATCGGGTATCGGGTCCTTGCATGTGAGTCACCTTGACTCTCTTGATCCGACGGTCCAGATCGCATCGTAATTTTACGTATCGGGAACTCCCTATATGATTCACCTCCGTTCTCCCGACAAATGAAATATCGATATTTCGGAGCACTAAATCAACGGCTTGTGCTCCTCTAGATATGACGGCCACTGTCAAATCGCAAACTCGAGCCTTGCAAATTCTCACTATTCTCCCCTTTGACTTTTTCCTCCTATGAGTCAGCGAAATGTTGATCTCTCGCCATGCATCTCTTCTGATGGACAGTTTCAATGATGTCGGTATCTCGCAACTTGYGACCTCCAAGTCACAACTTCSTCCACATTCCCAAATTTCAAAATGTCGATATTTCGGAGCACCAAATACAACGGTCAAGGAGGGTCTCGATAGATCCTTAGATCTACGATCCAGGTTATTTCGTGTCATCGGATTTCAGAATACTTGACCGCACTAACACACGAATCTCCCGATGTGCGAACTTGCAAAGACTGAAGTGGTCGAGGCATTAACACTTGCTCTCCTTCTTAAAATATTATAGTCATGATAGACCTTGGATCCTCCCGAACAAATCTCGTCCTTTCATCTCCCAAATGAAAGGGTATTCCCTTTCGATACTTGAATCTCGCTATCCTTCCTTAGCTTCGTTAGTTATGAAGGACTTAAGAGTGTTGCACTCTTTCTCATGGACTTAACACTTATAAGGGTCTTCTCCACACCTCTTGCACTCCTTCATCAAGTCTATAACCTAAGTGGTTCTCAGTCTCTTCTTACCTCGCAGAGAGCCTATGCATACACGTACTATCTCTCCTGATCTTATTGGACTCTGTCCTCACAGTGATTGTGGGGTTCAACCTCCGCCAAATCAAGAAGTACTCATGTGACTCTAGGATGGTGACGAAGTTCTCTGGGAAGTGATTCTGAGAGATTAAACTAGTGCATAAGGAAATCAAGCATATATGAAAGTTCTCAAGGAATGAACACATACTTCTAACTTAATCATTCAGTACAAGGATCATTTTAGGCATATAAAATACAAGCATGCAATTCACTATTTCCAATTCAAAGCACAAGGCATAAAAACACTTATTAGAATGTGATGCGACTGCTAAGAGAGGTGCTTGTTTCCACCCAACCATAGGATCAGTCACTCCCAATGGATTTATCATTGGCCGCCCCCGAGATTAGGCCACGATGCTTTGAGATTCAATCTCTCACTTCCATCTCAACGGAGATTAGGGACGAAGGTTACTCTCCTTCTCCTTATACAGGAATAGACGATGATGAAGGTTATTATCCTTCTCCTGACTCAGTCTCTATCCCCTGTGATCATAAATCACTTTTCGCTTTCAATCCCTCCTTAGACCCAAGAAATTCTGCTTTCATATCTGCATTCTTCGTCGGTCCTCCCTGCCCACACCACGCTTCCTTTCTTGCCTTCCTCAGAAAGATTATGTGTGGCTCGAATCCCTAGTCTGTGGTCAGGTCCAGAATCCTTACAGATGGGCAGTCTACCCCATCCCCTCATTAACTCTTGAGGAGGTCTTCCCACCTACCAACCTTACTGTAATTCATTTCGGGTTAGAGGGTTTTTCTAATCTTGAGCAATTAAAACCAACATAGTATTGGTTTGGTGGAGGTTAACGCAACCATTATGGGTCCCCTCCACCACCTTTTCATTAGAAATCGTGGTCTTTCTTAGCACATCCCCTTCTCAACAGTTATGCAACACGTTTCCATCATCCATTAAAATAACAGGATTTACATTCATCGACCTTTTATACAAAGGTCCATTAAATCAAACATTCACACTTTGAGTTTGCCATAGTTCTTGGCCAATAAAGTTATATTTACAGATTGGGGGAAACAGGGTGTTACAATCAAGCACCTTAATGATAATATAAGGCTCTAATTGAGCCCCCATAATGAATCTCCTCTATGATACCTTTCTAATGATCTATCGTGCGTCCCAAATGGAGATCGTATGCCAAAGTTACACCCCTGGGAAGTTGATACACCAAACTACCCAAAACGGGGTCCACAAAAATGTTGGATTTTCATCTTTCGGGGTTAGGGTTTTGGATTTTCTTTATGATAAAAAGGAATTTGGAGCCTCATTTTAAAATCATCATCTTGTGAATGTGAGTATCTGTCACATCTCTTCTCAGAGATAAGCCGACACCATTCTAGAGAGTCTTTCACTCTCTATTTTTACAATTTTGTACATTTCACTCATTAATAGAAATTGTGTATTATTGTATATCTATGTCTCTTGTTATATATCTGATATATCTCTGCTATATTATTGTCTCTCTTGCAATATCTCTGTATATTTCTATGTTCTATCTCCGCTCTCATTTCATGCCAAAAAATAATCTGGATCATTGATGCACTAGAATTCAACCAAGGGATGATATTTTTTAAGGTGGACAGCGCTACAAAGGTATGAAATTTACATGTGGAGAGAAACTTTCCCTCCATTTGCATTTATTCTGAGATGACACAAAAATAAAGGTTGACAATATACAAAGGTTTAAAAGAGGGCCTTAAGAGGATTTTAGTTGTTGCGGATTTGGTTGGCAAAGGAATTGACATTGAGTGTGTAAATATTGTTGTTAACTACAACATGCATAATCCTGTCATATTTTTTTATTTATATTTCTAACATATCAAGAAGCCAAGGATTCTTATTACTTGGACAATGTATTGTTTTTGAAGAACTAGAGATGTCGAACTTATGTTTATTTGAGATATTGACGCAACCAAAGGTAGCACCTAACAATGTTGGATTTGCATATTGTACATGAAATTGAAATTGATACTTGTAGCTTGGAGTTGAGCCCTTATAGAGGGAACTAAATATAATTATGCAAAGGATCTATGTTGATGAAACAGACAGGCCATAGGCCCACCGTTTATTTGTCATCTAGTATTAGAGTAGATTTTGAAGACTTGGAGATCATTTGCATGGTAAACACCTTCAACCATTACTAAAACAGTAGAAAAACATTGTTACCAGGCCCACATAAAAGTAGAGGACCATCAATGGAAAATATTTCTCATGAAGAACATGACAAGGAAGACTTGGAGTCTAGATTTGCTCGGCTAGAGTAGAGTGTTTCTACATTGACAGGATTGGTGACATAATTATTGGTAAATAAAGATAAGAAATCAAAATCAATAGAGACTGAGCATGAATAAGATAAGGCACCGAGAAGAACCCATGTACAATGATTCAAGTAAAAACTTTTCTTTTTCTTCATCTTCTCATATTCCTTTCAAAGTTGAAGCAAAAGTTGAAATACCCATGTATGATGGAGAAATTAATTCTAAAGTCTTAAATACATGGTTGAAACAAATGGACGTTTACTTCAATATTTAACAAATCAAAGAAACACAACGTATTTCCTTTTCCCATTTAAATATGACCAGATATGTTTTTTTGTGGTGGGAGAGTTATGTGGATGCACTAAGGATAGGCAAGAAGCCCAATATTATGAAATGGGACGACTTCAAGGAATTATTGAAGTCACAATTTTATCCCATAGGCTATGAAGATGAGAAACCAATGAAGTGGCAATACCTTCAGCAAGAACATGGACAAGGAGTGAAAGAATACACTTTTGAGTTCAGGAGGTAGGCCATCAGGTTGGGTATCTATTTGGAAGATCCATGAGTGGTTGTGAAGTACCTTGAAGGAATTTCCAACCACGTCTAAATACAATTGCATCATCTTGGTGTGAAAAGGATAGACGAGGTGAGAAAGAAGGATATATGTATTGAGTTGGACTCCAAGAAGGGGCAGTAGCACATGGGCCAAGAAGAAACTAGCAAGAGAAGAGATAGGAATATGGTATCCAAAACCAAAAAAAGGACGGATCCTAATAGGCATTGAAAACATTGTAATGTGGATGGGAACATGGAAGAGAAGTGCTAGAAACTTCATCTTAAATTGTGTCTGAAGTGGCTAAAGTCCAAGGGGAAATTAAAAAGGTAGCTATCGAGAAAAAATAATAAGTGGTAGAAAGAACCTATGATCTGGACAAATCCATAGTTTGCACCACATTGCAACATCCAAGGGCAAGTGGAGATACACATGCATTATTTCAAATCAAAGTTCAAGTGAATAATAGGAAGGTAAATGATCTATTTGATAGTGGTTCTCAATGTAATCTAGTTTCTGAAACAATAGTTGATGAGCTCGGTCTAGAAACTTATGATCTAGTGTAGCCAAGTTCACTAGTATGGTTGCAAGGAAATATTTTTATGAGAATCACCCAAAGATGTAAAATCAAGGTTTCCATTAGTGTTATCTATGTTGATGAACAAGAATGTAATGTTTCACCATTAGACACTCGTGGAGTGAGGTTTGGTAGCCCATACCTGTGGATAGGGATGCCAACTTCTAAAAGATAGAAACAAAATATTGCTTGGTTAAGGATGGAAAGGCATACTTCATCAAATCACATCAAGAGAAAGAAACAATAACTCCTCTAGAAGAAAAATAGGGGCAGACAAACAATAAACAAGAAACCCTTATCAGTAATGGAATGATGGATATGGAAAGGAAAATGGAGGCCATGTTCTTTTGTCTCCTTAATGGTCCAGCTTTTGGGGACCAAAATCCTACAATTAGAGAGGTTTGATCCAAATTGGATCCTCACCAAACTTTGTAATAATCAATTGGTTGTTTCACCTCTTGTAAATTTGTAATAAGCATGTAATTGTTTTTCTTTTCTTTTATTTTGTCTTTTTTTTTGGAAAAACTGGAAGTGGAAATAATCCATTGTCATGGTTGGCATTCAAAAGGTATCCCATTAAAAAAATGAAGGTTGTAGTGAACGGGAGGAAAACAAGAGAAGAAAAGAGAACTTGGGAAGCTTGAAAAACATAGATAAGAGATCGAAGAGGGTACCTTTCTTATATATCGTTGGAAAAAAGGAGTCAAGGAGATTGTCCATGACAAGAAAAGGTGTCTCTGAGCCATGTACATCCGCAATTTTGGGTCATTAGTGAGTAATAATGGATGAGATCTTGAGCATACATAACTCACCCCTTTACAATGAATTCCGTAAGCATAATAAATATCCATTGGTTCTAGTTTTTCCTATTCTGGTTTCCTACATTTTGAATCTTATTGATGCGTTTATTTTCATATTATGAAGCCATTGTGGAAAACATGTTTTTTGTTGTTAGTTTTTTGGAACATCTATTTCTCTAAAAGCTTAGGAAATCCCTATTAAATTTAGCAAAAGTGATTGAGATTTTGCTAAACAAAATGACTAGTCTTTGAAAAGTATGCAAATTATATGTTCTTCAATGAGCTATTAGCTAATATGTAACCAACAAAATTTCTAGTTTGGATCAATTTCCCTTTCTCTGAAAGTTTTGTGGTGGTATTTATAGATGAAAACATGGATTTTTAGTCTTTCCAAGCCTTGACAATGTGATTTTGGTTGTTTTTAGGAGGTGACTCACACAACTTCTCCTACTATTGTTTCTCATGAAGAAATTGTAATACATAACCTTATTTTGTTGTGTCTAGTGTACTATGGCTTTCTATTAGTTCTTCTATAAGAAACAATAGAGTTGGAAGGCATGGTAGATTTGGTACAAAGGGTCTTGCAAATATGTTTGTTTCTTCTGCTTACGACTCAAATGTGATCAACCAAGTTCAAAAACATTTTGATTTTGACATAAAGGAGCTCAGTGCACTAGACTTCAACCAAGGGGTGATATTTTTTAAGAGAGTGAACATAGTTATTAATGAGCTAAAAACGATATTTGTAGAGTGTAAATTTCCTTCCATTTGCATTAATTATGGGATGACATAAGAAGAAATATTGACAAGATACAAAGGTTTCAAGGAGGGCCATAAGAGGATTTTAGTTGCAACTAATTTGATTGGTAAATGAATTGACATTGAGCATGTAAATATTGTTGTTAACTATGACATGCTCGACCCTACCAAATTTGTTATTTTTGTATCTAACATATCAAGAAGTTGAGAATTTTGATTACTTGACTAATGTATTGTTTTTGAATAACTAGAGATGTCAAAATTATTTTTCTCTAAGAATGTTGACACAACCAAAGGTAGAGCCTAAAAATGTTGGATTTGCATACTATACCTCAAATTGAAAATGATGCTTGTAAATTGGAGATGAGCCCTTACATAGGGAACTAAATTTAATTCAGCAAAGGATTCATGTTGATGCAACAAATAGTCTATAAACCTACTTTTTACGTATCATTTCTAATTGGTAGTAGATATTAGTGCTTGATGGTTTCTATTAATTCTATGCAATAAATCATAGCCTTGGTTTTTTTATGTTGTTATTGGTTTTTATATTCATCTGTTATAATGAGCATGTTATGCACAGAGTTTGGAAGAATGTTGTTGATGCATGCATACTATTATATAGTTGATTAACTTTTTGTGTGTACAAATATTTATTTTAGATATTGTAACATACATGAAGTATGCTACAACCACATTGGCTACTCTTTGCTATTGACTTCTCAGAGTTGTTTTAATTTTCATCATGTTCTAGAAATTGTATGCATACATTTCCTTGTTATGTGTACAAAAAGGCCATATCTATTGATGATGATAGTTCCTATACTCTTTAACAAGTTGTTACAATGGGATAAGCTTTATGTTTTTAAATGTATGCACGGCTCATATTTTATTCTATCCCATGTTTGAAGTGAAGTATATGGTTGAGTTTGTTTGGCATATGATTAGCCTTGAAGTATACTTATTTTATCAAATGTTTGGTTTTGGATACTTGAAACTAGCCTTGTTGCATGAAGAATTTTGTAATGATTTGAAGTATAAAGTCCAAGATGAATGATATTATAGCTATAGTCAGTGTGGTTGCTTAGTATGAGGGAAAGTGATGAAAGGAGTAATCCTGAATGGTGAATGAAGGATGTTTGAATCCTGTGTTTAAACTAATATCCAACAAGTTTATTTCCCCATACTATCATCTCATTGCCTTGCTTGCACGTTTTAGACCCATTCCTTAGACATACATACACACTTACTATTTTATCTTGGGTATTTCATACATGCATGGTTGAAGGTTGAGGTTGTGGTATAGTTATGGTTTCTTGATTCAAATACTTACATGTTGGTGTTAATATTTGTTTGTATGGTTAGCAAGGTATTTTGGCCTTAATAGCTATTGACATGCAATCTACCATTAAATCTTTAGATAACTCCAAGAGTGGACATAGATCACAACTGATAACGAGAGTGTGTTCTATATTAATAAGGCCATGTATAAGGACCTTTATCATAAGCAAACCCCATCATGTTTGAATATGTAATTAATGCATGAAGACTTTGTGATGCAATCTGCATGATGACTTAGACATAGAACATGTTTTAGATAATAGTAATAGTTGAATGCACATTATTTATGTATTTATGCACATATTTGGATGGAAAATGGAATATATTATTATTATTATTATTATTATTATTGATGGCGTGAAATCTATAATTGATGAGCTATTTAAATTTGAGATTGTGTTCAAATGGACTTTAGAGGAATTTATGAATCATCAAATTATTTTTATCAACACGTTAGTTGATTTGAGACCCTTATTTTACTTAGGACCTTAGTTCCCCTTATCTTATATGATCTTCAAAATTCCTTCTTTATTAAAATTCAAAATTAAAAGATCAAAAAATTGATTTATGGATTAAATTCAATAAGAAATAGTTACAACTTATCGGCTACCCACCCACCTCTTATCAAGGACAGGAGGGATACCTAAGGAAAAGGAGAAGAAAAAAGAGAGAATATATAGCTTTGTTCTATTTTTTTATATCTACGTTCGTTCTCTTGGTCCTTCATTAGCCTAGAACCACTCACAATGGAAAACAAGCTACATTTTAATGTCCAACACTAGGGTGAAAGCAAAGATGCTTCTCTATCGAGGTAAATTCTATTTATTTGTTCATGTATGTATTTATCTACAAAAGTCTATATGACTAAAACTACCACGATCCCAGACACCCTTTAGACAATTCAAGTGTGGATTTAGTAAAGGATTTGCGAGCTTCATCCCACTTGAATTTAAATTGTTGTGAATAGTATATATTCTTAGAAACATCATGTTTATAGGAAGACGTGTCGATTTCTAAGACCATTTCAATTACTATTGGTTTTATAACAATATTCATTAATGAATAAATATTTATTTGGGTATACTTGCAATTGTATTTCCTGGTATTATTTTTCTTCCACAACTTTCTTGTTTAATTTATGAGAATTTTCCAATTTTCTTTTTCTCATTTACTTAGTGTAGATATGCATGTCTTTTATTAATTATGATCAATTATCTTACACTTATAGTCTATTGATTTATGATTAATTTAACAATCTAAGCATTTTAGTATTTTATTCTTAATTTATTTTACTTATTTTACATGTTTACATTAGATTAACAATTTGATACTTCATTTTCAGCTCACTTTAACTTAGAATCTATGTTTTATTTTAATTAACAGGTAGTTTTCATAATAGTTTCTGCATTTATTAGTTTAAGATTCAATTTATATAGCTTATTAGGATTAGATGTGCATTCTAACTTGAGAATTTAATGCAATTAATCACTAACATAAGGAATATATTAAAATTCACCTGGATAACATAAGGAACATATTAAAATTCACCTAAATAATATAAAGAACATATTAAAATTCACTTAAATAACATAAGGAACATATTAAAATTCATCTGGACACATCATTGGAGGATTAGTACCCTTAAGGGGAATGATTCTTTTGAATTGCCAAACTAATTAATATAACCCCATAGTTAGTGAGTTTTGGGCTTTAAATGTACCCCGGGTTTCCATCCCATATTTTCCCCTTGAGATCCCTACAAGGGTGTTTTGATTATTATGCTTGAATTCCATTTCAAGCATCAAAAATTGGTTGTGGTAAAATTGAATGTAAAAATGGTGTGATCATTGATGTGTATCATGTACCTAGTTTGAGTTCCAATTTATTGTATATACCCTAACTAACTCAAATTGACAAGAAGGTATAATTTTGTCCAAACTTGTTTTTTGTGAAAGATATGCACAATAACTTCATTGTTATTGTTGAGGGTATCCTTGATCTAAAGGATAAATTGTACAAGTTCGATGATTTTCCCATAAAATATCTATGGTTGACTACACTCATTGAAAACACCAACAATCGGAGAAGAATTTGACATGAGAGACTTAGACAATTGAATTTTTGAAGTATGAATCCAATGGTTAAACATGACATGATTTTTGGAATACCTAGGGTTGTTCCCCTTGATGTTGTATGCCACAGGTTGTATTCTAGGAAATCATCACCAAGATATATTTTAAACATGGAAATCTTGGAGAGAAAAGACTCAACGAGAACTTGTCCATAGTAACTTATATACCCTAAACAAACCATCACTAGAAAGTGCAAGGTATGTTTTGACTTTCAATGATGATTTTTCTAAGTATACATGAGTATATTCTGAAAAAACAAGGATCATGTATTAGATAAATTAAAGGTATTTAGGGCAGGGATGATTTTAGGGGCTAAATTTCGCTCATGGGATAATTTTCCATGGTTTTTCCAAAAACGAGATTCGCTATTTTAAAAATGATTCGCCCAAATTCTATAAGATAAAATGATTTTACCTTAAAAGTCGCCAAAATTTTATAAAAATTATATGAAATACTTAGAAATTTGAATATTTTTACAAAAATATCGCCAATTATTTTTAGTTGGCATATGAAGGATTAGTAAGATTCGCCAAGGTTTCTACATTTTAAAATAAATTTCCATCCTTAAAATCATCCTTGATTTAGGGCATTGGTTGAAAAGCAATGTGGTCAACCAATGAAATGTTTGAGATCAAACAATAGAGGAGTATATGTGGGCAAGGATTTTGAAATATTCATATCACAACATATCATCTCTTGGCAGAGATCAATACCTTACACACCTCAACAAAATGATGTTGTTGAAAGAAAGAATCAGACTTTAGTTAAAATGGCACATTGTCTGCTTTAAGCCAAAGTTTTGTTGACTAGGTTTTGGGAAAAGTTATCTACTACTCTAACTATCTATTGAATCTAATTCTAACCAAAGCAATATGGGACATGACTCCCTTTGAAAAATGGATTATGAGAAATCCCCAAGTAGGACACCTTAGAACATTCATATGCTTAGCATAGGCTCATATTCCATATGATAAGAGAAAGAAGTTGGATGTAAAGAGCCATGCATTTATTATGATGGGATGCTCTTACTAATTAGATAAATTTTAAGGTAAGAAATGGGCCTCAAAAAAAAAATGTGCTATCAACATCAATTTTAAAAGAACCAATAGGATTCAAGATGATGATGTCAATGATAAAGGTAAAGGGAAAGAAAGAAAACCACTTTCTTTAATCGTATTTTCACTTTATATCCTTATAGGTTTACTCAAATTCAAATGTAGGCACTCGTTGGATGTGGAATCAAATTCCACATTGAACAAGTACCCACGTGGCATACTTTTAATATACCTGTCATGTGATATAATTGAAATACATGAAAACACATGTTCTTCTCATAAATAAAAACAGACGTTGGGGACAATCTTAAACCCTCTCCATGACATGTCTTCCTATAATATGTGTTTTCCTCTTCTAGAAAATATGGTAGAGATAGTTTTGTGATCAGATACTGATTTTGGTTACTGAATCTAGAGAATTTCAATGCACACATGCCATTCTCACTTTGCACATAATGTATTGTTCTGCATTATTCACATATCTCTTTGAGAGGCGATACAAAGAAGAAGGGTGTTAATCAATGTCGATCAGAGTCTAAAATATGATGCAATCTATGATGATCATTAGAGGTAGGTAGACACGAAATTCCAAATAACATGGTTACAAATTGCTTCCATAAGTAGGATTTCCAATTCATATACAACACATCATTAAATTGTCTTAGGTAAGTTAATGTAACTATTATTCCAAGAATTTCTCGCCATTTATGAATTTATATGATTCCATTTTCAAATACCTCTCCTCAAATGGTTTTTACATTCCATTCATATTGCAATAATATCTTAAACAAATTTTTAGTACTATTCTAACATATATATGTTGTCATGTCAGTGCATAACGTACTCCAATAACATGTTTCTGATGTACTGAAATTGAGTACAAGGAACTTCATTAATCGATGTTTCATTATTACAATATTACTTTGCACCATTGGGGGGAATTACTAGTTTATTCATTGTCAATAAATTGTTACAATAATCGATGCATAGTGGTTGCAATTAGAGGAGTTATTACATTTTTGCACTATGCCATAGAGATTTCTATATGTGTTAGTAGTTATAGATTCATATATTCCTTCTATACCATTATATGATGTTCTTAAGAAAATATATTGGTTGTATTTTAATGGGATCTCTTATATTGTATCAATAGAATAAATTCCCTAAGTAGAGGAGTTAGCAAAATCACAGAAAAACTTTTGGAGAAAACTAATGAATTTATCCTTGTTACTTTTGTCAACTACACTACCATGTGTCAATTATTGACCTAAATTCATAGCCCTAGTTATTTCCCTCTCGTCTAAATATAAAATGCTATTACATGAGCCTTAATAATGGTCAATTTTGTTAGTAAGACCCCTTTCACTTTATGCTTTCCACTTTCTTGTTGATGGGGCACCTCAACAGGGTATCTCCATGGGCCTTCCAATTTCTATAATAGATAATGCATTAAGGTTTAACCCACTTAATTCAACTTTCTATAGGGGTAGAATCTTCTTGTGACAATTCACCAATGTCACATCATTATCTCCCCCTTTTGCAATGTATAATCTTTTTTTTATGAGCTTCCTATAAATGACAAGAATTATACTCATGGAACTGCGAAAGAAAATCTTAGCTAAATGATTGTGACTAGGAGGAATATAATTCACCATATTCACCTAAGGATCATACTACGCCCCATCCACATGAGATACTACTCTTTGCAAAGGAAAATCAAGCCATGAGTGGAAATCATGTTGTAAGCGAGAATCAAACTTGAATAGGATGGATAACAACACTTTGTGTTAACCACCTAGGCTAGACCCAATTAAAAACTTATAATACTTTGCAATGTGTCTATTGGAACAAGTGATTTGTGTTGTATTGTGACACATTATCATTTGACTGGTACTCAGAATCCATTCATATTTTGACATAGAGAATGTGTGACACGCCATTTATTCCATGTAAAAATTTTGACATGTCAGTACTTATTGGGGTTAAACCTCGACACATGTAAGATTGGACTTGCCAAACCTTACATATCATCCTTAATGGGTAGGCTAGGGAAGAGCCTTCTATACTTATCCATTTTTCCATGAGGAATCCTTCACTATGGGGAATCTTTGTGGGGAATGCAAATCTCCTCATAGATAATCAATTAAGGGATGACCCAATTGAGTTAACCTACTCAAGGAATGATTCCATCTTGTGATAAATCACTAGAACCACATCACATTTTGACCCAACACCAATATCTAAACATGGTGTGACATGTGTTTTGCGGGCATGTCAACCTTAAGAGAGCTAAGAAAAATCATTTTCATTAGTTTATTTTTTATAAAAATAGGAAGTGGGGCATCCTTTTACACCTAGAAAACCTTCTCTAGATGATGTCATTGATCCTCCTAAACCTGGCTTGATAACATTGTGATGTCACCCATTCCACATTTACATAAATAGAAATCCTCTTCACCACATGCCTCTATGGGAGGCCATGCTAGTATTTTTCAAGGCATCAACAATAAATGTTCACTTGACTTGTGTCCAATAGACATATCCACATGCCATGCCATCCATGGATTAGTAAGGGTTTATTTAGTAAACCTTTTTCCTGTACTTAGTTTATTTTTCATAAGTGGTCCATTTTGCATGTCGCCTCTATGGTGAATCCCTGTGGCACTTCAGATCATATGACCTTCTTGGTATAACATGCCTTCTTGTCCTACATTGACCATGGAAGGACACATAATCCCCCATTGCATTGACACATGTAATATAATGACTTGTGCATTTGATGGGACCCTCTTTAAATTAAAGGAAACAATAGCCCTCAAGGTATCAAACTTTAGGGGATTAATATTACCAAGGTTAAAGTAGTTTGAAGGAAAATTTAACCTAAGCACAAATATCTTCTTGAAGAAATAGAAGAGTTTCCCAACATGAGATTAACACCTTAGTTTTAGCCACCACTTTTTATGTAGGATATAAGCTAAAATATCCAACATATGTTGAATGAAATGGTGATGGTACCTCCTTGAAAAGAAGATAATAATATGGGTAAGTTGGATATACATGGGAGAAATTGATTATCATGGTAAAGTTTCAGAAATATTGATATTTAAAGAAACTTCAATTTAGTATTAAACTACTTAGAAATTGTGAGTGGATGCCTTACATAGCCAAAATCAAACCCTAAATGTCATCGTCCATGTAGAATTTTCAAATTGAGTGAAGTGGATCTACCATGTCATGTTCTAATGAATGAAATTTCCACATGAGCAATTTCATATATAAATAAATAAATAATTTGAATACATATGTGTGTGTTATATTTGTTAGAAAATTGGTTGTCATTGATGTCAACTAGAAGTAATGGGTCTATTTGAAGAAGTCTCCAAAGTGGTCCCCTTATGGCATAGCTTTAAGCATGACCCTCATGGGAAGACGCTTTGAATAAGTCTACAAGAATCCCTTGAAGTATGGTTAAGTGGTTAAGTAGTTATGAAGCCCCATAGGTGAGGTCATGAATCCTGAAGTTGATTGGAGAAAAAGAGTATGAAGGACATCATAATTGCATGCAAAATTATCATATATGGATGGTCCTAGTCATGTTGTTTTTAACGATAGGTGGTACACGTCGTTCCTCGTGATTGATAAGTTACACCATATTAAATATGAATGCCCAAAGTATGGTAAAAAAAATCCCCCAAATGGTTGCAACAAGAAGTTACAAGTCAGCCCCAAAAATTAATTAAAGAATAATTGTTTTTGCAAATAAGAAGTTACGAGTTGGCTCAATTCAACTAAAGGAGTTACGTGGAAGGGTATAAATACATATCAAAGACCCTCTCATATTGACTAAGAAATCAAACAAGTGTGTGATCTCTTACTAAATATGAGGTTGAAAATCTTAGGTAGCGGAGGAGTGCGAAGAAGGAAGTCTTGAAGCCACATATTGGAGAAGGGTTTCTGGTAACCCTAATTGAGAAGACCCTCGTGTGTCAGGTATAGGGTGTCCCATGAGGCTGATCCAAATTATTTTTTAGAACGAAATGAAAGAAGAGATATTACAATGAAATACACATAAATATGTCCAGAAATAGAGAAATACAGTAATACATGATTTCTATTAATGAAAGAAATGTACAAAGACTGTAAAAATACATAGTGAATGAACTCACTAGAATGGTGGCAGCTTATATCTGAGAAGAGATGTGATGGCTACGCAAGTGATGTGATGGATAATCTCATTCAAAATAATATTATTGTTACAATGAGGCTCCAAAGGACGTTTTAACATAAGAAAAATCCAAAACCCTAACCCCAAAATATGGAAATCCTAAAGGTTTGCAGGCCCCGATGGGGGCAGTTGATACATCAACTTCTCGAGGGTGTAACTTTTGCATACGATCTCCGTTTGGGATGCTCGATAAACCTTTGGAAATTTCTAGCCGAGAAGAACATATTTTGACTTTCCCATGATTCTACCTTCGCTTGTGCCCAAAATCCCCAAAAATGTCGTTTAGAGCCTCAAAACGAACCCTGAAGTTTGGGACCCAAAACACTGTCGAAAAACTTCTGAGGTGGAAAAATCTATTTTGAGCCAGTGGAATAGGTAGCTGGCCACTGATATCCATCTGTATCAGAATATCTCACATGTTGCACAACACTCATCACGCAAGGCCTCGCAAGTTGACCAATATTGTCCAGTGATACTGAAGTAAAGTTTAATGAAGATGTTATCTTCTTGATGTTGAATTTGAGGAAGGTTTTGATGGTCTGAAATTTGTGCACTAGGTTCTTTACATGATAAAAGGTATGGTTCTCTATATGTTTTGATGTTCATTCTTGAGGCATATCTTGGAGATTTTGGTATATGCTTGAGGCATATCTTGATGGTTATGATACATGATTGCTATGGCACATTCTTGAGGATTGTATTTTGGATACTTTGGCACATGGTTTGAGGTGTATTTTGGATATCTTGGCACATGATTAATGCATATCTTGGCACATGGTTTGTTGTGTATCATGGTGATCTTGAGCACATGATTTGGAGACGTCTTTTGGTGATTCTGGCATGAATTTTATGTGGATATTGGTATGGATCTAGTTTTGATGATGATGATGTATTAGTATCAATGACAATTATAGTGGCATGATGAGTCTGATTTTGATGATGATGATGTATCGGTGACAACAATAGTGACATGTCAAGTCTCGCAATTATATTTCAGGGAGGAAGGAAGGGGCAAGGAAATGGGGTTGGAGCCTCCTTTCGGTTGGAGCTAGAGAATTCAAGGAGTCGTAGCTTCCTTCAAGTTGGAGCCTGTAAACTAGGGGGTTGGAGCCTCCTTCCAGTTGGAGCTAGAGAACCTAGGGAGTTTTATATTTCTTCAGGTTGGAACCTATAAATGAGGGGGTTGGTGCCTCCTTCCAGTTATTTTTGGATAATTTTGGAAGTTGGTGCTTCCTATGAATGTAATCTTCTGATATAGAAGAAAGCATTCCATGGTTTTCTCCCATTTGGGTTTCCACGTAAAATTATTGTGTATTGTGTTTTGTGGTTACATGTTTATGGTATCTTGAATACAATCATAAATTTTTTCATATTGTGATTAAAAGTGCTAAAAGTTCCTAATACAAATTCACCCCCCTCTCAGTATTCCAACAATTGGTATCATAGCAGGTCGTTCAGAAAGAGTCTAATCACTGCAAGGTAGATCATGGAGTGCAGGAAGAATGGAATGTCGATGTTTAATGGTCAGGAATATTCCTTATGGAATAAAAGGATGAAAACATGTTTGCAGGCACAGGGATTTGATGTATGGAGAGGAGTCGTAGACAGATACAAGGCACCTGCCACTCCCCCAACAGATAAAGATGGAAAGAAAATTTCTGAAAACAATTCAAAGGATACAAATGTTATTCTGAGTGGTATGGCTAGTTCAGTATATGTCAAGGTTATGCATTGCAACTTTGCAAATGAAATTTGGGACAAACTTCAAAAAATTTACAAAGGAGATGCCAAAGTCAAAAGGGATAAGCTTCAAACGTATAGTGGTCAATTTGAACAACTGAAAATGAAGGAAGATGAAGATATTGCATCTTGTTTTCTACGAGTTAATGAAATAGTGAATGCTATTAAAGGTTTAGGAGAAGAAATGAAAGAACCAGTAATTGTTCAAAAGGTACTAAGGTCTCTTCCAATGAGATTTGATCCTAATATTTCATCCCTAGAAGAAAGAGAAGATATTGCTATGTTGAGCATGGATGAGTTACATGGAATCCTTACAACTTATGAAATGAGAAAAGAGCAAGATAATCCATCTAGGAAGGAAGAAAATTTCAAAGCATCCAAGAAGACAAAGAAGAATAAGAAAAAGTTAAAGTCAAGTTGTAGTTGTAGCGATGATGATGAAGAAATGGAAAACTTCGTAAGGAAGTTGAAGATAGGAACTGAAAAATACAAAGGTAAGCTTCCTTTAAAATGTTTTAATTGTGGTAAAATTGGTCATTTTTCTACTAAATGTCCTTATGCTAAGAATATAGATAGTGATGAAGAAGAAGCTCCCAAGAAAGAAAATAAATATTAGAAAGGAGACAAGAAAATAAACATAAATAAATTCTTTAAGAAAAGTCCCTACTCAAGAGAAGACAACTCCTCATCAGATGAGGATGATCATAGTGACAATGACTTAGAAAGAGAACTCTTTATGACACTTGAAAATGATGAGGAATATTATGAAGAAGAAGGTGAAGTAGATCTTGAAGTAGAACTAATCAATTCCTTAAGTGAGCCAAAAAGAGAAAGGAATAAAAACAAGTAACTCAAGGAAGAATTGATCAAACTAAAGGAGAGTTCTCAAAATCCCAACTTTGAATAATTCCAGCAGATGATTATGAATCTAAAGGTCCAAGTAGAAGAATCCAGAAGGATTGAAAAACGCTCAAAAACTAGTTGGAAGATAAGGAGAAAATGAAGGAAAGCTTGGAAGCAGAAATAGTCTTACTAAGGAACGAACTTCAAAAGAAATATATGAAACAAAAAAACACCAAAATATTGGATGAAATCATCAGCAATCAAAGGCCATACTATGACAAATCTATACTAGGATACAAACAAATGCATACTGAGAAGGGTTTGAGCTCCATGACGACAAAAAAGGAAGCAGAAGAAAGGAGTCATCAGAGGTCCCATCAAGAAGGAAGAATGCAGGCCTTCAATGGAGGATATTTGGGAAATGGAGAGAACTCAAGAAGAATATTACATAGGAAATGTACCACATAGAAGATACAGAACTCATAATCAAGAACCAACAATGGAAAGAACTCAAGAAGAAGATTATAGAAGAAAAACACCATTTAAAATATACCCCACATTTAGCTACCAAACTATTTTTCTTGGTTTATGTTATTCCTGTAACAATTTTGGGCACAAGGCTATAAAATTTAGATCCTATGCTAAGAACAGAAGCAACTATGAAGGATACTCTAGAATTAATCATCTCATAAAACCTCATGAAATGTATAACATAAACTATAATAGTTTTGGCTCAATAAATAATGAATTAAAATGCTATCAATGCAAAAAAATTGGACACATGTCCAAAGATTGTAGATTGATTGTTCCTCCAAAGGAACCAAGGAAGGATTTCAAAAGTTATGGACCATCAAGGATATGGAAAAGGAAGTAGGATAAACTGAACATTGAAGAATGTTTGATTTCTATACAAGCCCAAAGAATAAAACGTGATTGGTACATCGACAATGGTTGTTCAAAGCATATGACAGGTGATAAGGAAAGGTTTTTAACTCTAAAGAAAGAAAGAGATGGATCAATTTCATTTGGCAATGATAAATCAGCCAAAATTATAGGAAAATGCACAGTCAATCTTGGAAGTAAATATGCCATGGAAGAAAATTTTCTACTTGTCGAGAATATGAAGCATAATCTGCTAAGTGTGAGTCAAATGTGTGACCAGGGACATACACTTCTATTTGACTCAAAGAAATGTGAGATAAGGAAAGAAGGATCAGGGAAGTTGGTAGCAACAACAATATGGACACCAAACAACATATACATCTTAAATGAGATCGGAAAGGAAAGATGTTTCTTGGGAAGTGAAAATTAAAGTTGGATTTGGCACAAAAGAATGGGTCATATGAACTTTGACAATATTTTCAAATTCAACAGAAAGGAAGCGATAAGAGAAATTCCTGAAATTTCAAAGTCATCCAATACTATGTGCAAGCATTGTCTACATGGAAAACAAACAAGAACTGATTTCAGAACAAAGAAATAATCTACAACTAAAAAATTGGATATTGTACAGACCGATCTATGCATACCGATGATAACAAAAGGGATAAATGGAGAACAATACTTCATGCTACTTATTGATAGTTTTATAAGAATGACCGCAGTTTTTTTTCTCAAGAAAAAGTCAGAGGCATTCAAATGTTTCAGGATATTCAAAGAGGTGGTTGAAAATGAGACTGATTTGAAAATCAAGAGCTTGAGATTAGACAATGGAGGTGAGTTCACATCAAAGGAATTCATGGACTTTTGTGAAGATCATGGAATAAAAATTCAATTCTCAGCAGCTAGGACACCTCAACAAAATGGAGTTGTTGAAAGGAAGAACACAATTGTACAGGAGATGGCCAGAACCATGTTGAAAGATTCCAAGTTGAGTAATATCTTTTGGGTACAAGAAATATATATAGTCGTTCATATTTTGAACAGAGGAATGCTTAGAAGTATTAGTGAAAAGAATACATATGAGCTATGGAAGGGAAGACCAACGAACGTCAAGCACTTTAGAGTGTTTGGAAGAAAATGTGACATAAAAAGAGAAGATAACAAAATTGGAAAATTTGACTCTCGAGTTGATAAAAGCATATTGGTTGGATACTCAAGCAAAATCAAGGCATATAAATGCTACAACCTAAGAATCAACAGAATAGTGGAAAGCATCAATGTAGATATTGATGAAAAAAATGCACTAAAAACCATAAAAGAAAGCATAAATTCAAAAGATCAAGAAGCAGAAGAAGAACTAAAAGAAGAAGAGGTAGAAGAAGAAGAATAACAACAACAATAAGAGAAGAAAATAGAAGCAGAACAAGAATAATATGACCAACAAGATCTTTGGATACCTTCTAGGACACCTAACTTTTGGGTTTAGAAGAATCATTAATCTGGATTTAGGAGCAGAACGAACTGATTAACAAACTGAATACAATAAACATAGAGATATGAAGACTAACACAAATATATCGTGAACAATATCTTCTATTAAATAATGAAATAGGTTGAAACTGTAAAACTGCAGAACTGAAACACTTGCTCAAATGGTGGTATTTATCTCTGAGAAGAGATGTGGCTGCTACACGCATCCGTTTGAGAAGAATGGATTACAATGAGGATCCAGAGGCCTTTTTGATATTACTCATGAATTCCAAAACCCTAGATATCCAAAAACCTAACCCTAGAAGGTGAAACGTCAAAAGTCATGTGGGCCCTATGGGTAAGTTGGTGTAATTTGGTACCTTGACTTCCAAGGGTCGTAACTTTTGCATACGACCTTCGTTTTAGGCATGTGATATCCCGCTGGAAAGGTATTTCAGAGAACTACATGTTTCGCCATCAAAATCTAAATTTGTTTACAGTTTGACTGTGGTGAGCCAAAAAAGAAACGTTTAGGGCCCCAAAACAGACCTAGAAGTAAAACAAGATGTGCTGACATGAAAACATACAAAATAATCCATTTGGATTAGGAGAGATGCCACCCATATCCACCTGGATGATGTGTGGGGCTTCAGACAGCCCCAGAATTGTAGAACCCACAATTACAAAGCAGTATAGAAGAACGTATTGAACAAAAATGGACACGATGAGCCAGTTGGAACAGGTGTGTGGCCACTAATATCCACATGGATAAATCCTCCACCCTTCTGACATGGTATCCATTGCATTGAGCTCCCCCATCAAGTGAGGAAACTTCTATTGGATTTGGCCCCGGGTGAGCCACTTGCCTTGGTGTAGGAGTTTCCCTGCCTTGACAACCTGATAAAGATGGATTCGTTGTTGGTGAGTGCCCTTGACTTGTGTGTCCACTATCTGATCAATGGATGCTTGTTCCATGCAGTCAGGGTTGAGCTTTGTTGGTTTCATTTGTTCTACGATCTCGGAGGTGTCCAATAATGGGGTGAAATATGGCCAAAGGAGGTCCACATTGAATAATGGATGCAGACCAAGGAAGGGTGGAGTATTGATCTCAAAAGAATTTATACCCACAACCTTAGTGATATTTTAAGGCCCATAACGAAGTGGGCGAAGCTTCTGATGGGTCCGTGTGAGACGCTCCTTCTACAAATGTAACCAGACTTTTTCGCCAACCTGAAACTGGTGTGGTACCCTATGTTGATCATGGTGTTTCTTGTACTTAGCATTGTATTTCTGCAAAATATCTTGGACCTCTTGGAAGATGTGATGAATCCACTCAATGAATATGGTGGCTTTGTCGATCGCAGACTGATCAGAGGAAGAGTTTGTTTGTGCGGTGGCAAGAGGAAGTGCAACATCAATGTGTCCCAAGGGTTGGAATTCCAGACCCACCTGAAATGGGCTATGTCCAGTGGAACTATGGAGAGCCTTGTTGTAACTGTTTTGGACATATGGGAAACTCTTTTCCAATGTATGCAGATGCTTAGAATTGTACATGCGCAGGATCTGCACAATCATCCGATTGACGACCTCTATTTGTCCATCGGTTTGGGGGTGGAAAGAAGTGGATTTTGTGAGCTTAGTGTCCAACAAAGACCAGAGACTCAACCA
This sequence comes from Picea sitchensis, assembly GCA_010110895.2. Lineage (NCBI taxonomy): Eukaryota > Viridiplantae > Streptophyta > Pinopsida > Pinales > Pinaceae > Picea > Picea sitchensis. Next base: position 37,035 of record SNQJ01S0117638.1, read on the forward strand.
AAAGGTGTTGAGGAACTTGTTGTCTCGATCGGAGATGATGGTCTCTGGTATCCCAAAGTGGACCCACACTCGTTCGAAGAAGAGCTTAGTAGTATATGTCATTGTGACATTCTTCTTACAGGTTATTAGGATGGCCATATTCGAAAACCGATCAACGACCACAAACACACAATCATTTCCTTTCTTCGTGGATGGCAAGTCAAACATGTAATCCATTGAGATGGATTCCCAAGGCTTCTCGGGAATAGGAAGAGCGGTGTATAATCATTTCTTCTTGATGGTTGGCTTGGAAATGGCACAGGCAGTGCAAGATCTGATATACTTGTTGACGTCCTGTCAAAGTTTTGGCCAATAAAAATATTTCTGAAAAAAGGCCACATTTTTCTCCATGCCAAAATGTCCTACCACCCGACTGTAGTGGGATTCCCAAATTATCTTTTCACGCTCTCTTGTAGGAACACGGAGATGGCCCAGGTGGCATAAGAGTTCGTCTTGAATGTGAAAATCAGTGAAAGTTGTGCTTGTACCCAAGAGATGATAGGTGGTGGCGAAGTCCATATCTTGATGATAAAGTTGGGTCCACTCGGATGCTTCATGTCCACAAGAATGGAGCACAGTGGTGAGTGCAGCCACAGAAGGCCGACTGAGGCAGTCAGTGACACGATTGGAGATACTTGTCTTATACTTTATGTTGAGATGAAACTGTTGCAGTTAGGTGACCACTTTTGATGGTGTTCATTCTGTAATTTCCCTTGTGTCTGTAAGAACTAGAGAGGCTTGTGATTAGTGTGTATGATCGTCTCTTTCCCCAGAATGTAATGTTTCCATTGACCACAGTCTTGTAAAATGGAATACATTTCCTTGTCATAGGTGGGGTATTTATGGACAGTATCGGAGAGTGTCTCACTATGGTATGCCATCGGATTCCTATGTTGAGTGAGAAATGCACCCACAACATAGTTAGATGCATCAGTCTCAATCTCGAATGGTTGCTACAGATCGGGCAAGGAGAGTATTGGAGATGAGAACAAGTGATGCTTCATATCATCGAATGCTTGTTAATTCTCCTTCCCCCACACAAAGTTGGCCCTACCACCTCCCTTGGTCACTTTCCTGAGGTCCCATGCAATATGGGAGAATCCCAACATGAAACGTCCGTAGAAGTTGGCTAGTCCCAAAAAGATATGAATTTTGGTTCGTGTGGTCAGGATTAGCTAGTCACGGATGATTTGGATCTTAGTTGGATCAACATGTACCCCATGCTCATCAACAATATAGACCAAGTATTGGACCCCGTTCACTCCAAAAGAGCATTTTTCCAAGTTGGCATAAAGCTTGTGTTGTCGCAGAGTGCTCACAACCTGTTGAATATGCCGCATGTGCTCCTCCCAGGTTCTGTTGAAGATGAGGATGTCATCCAAATATACTACCACAAAGGAGTTGGTGAAGGGTCTCAATGCATCATCCATCAACCTCATGAAAGTGGTTGGTGCATTTGTTAAGACAAAGGGCATGACTAGCCATTTGTAGAGACCTTATTTAGACTTGAAGGCTTTCTTCCATACATCAGTTGGTTCGATGGGAACCTAGTGATATCTAGACTTCAGGTCAATCTTGTTGAAGAAATTTTCCCCCTTGAGTTGGTCAATAAGGTCATCAATCTTGGGAATGGGGTAGCGGTTCCTAACTATGATTTTTTTAAGGCTCTGTAATCAATGCAAAGTCGCCAAGTCATGTCCTTATTCTGCACCAGTACAATTGGGATTCCGCAAGGGGAGGAGTTGGGTTTGATGTGACCATTTTGAATAATCTCTCAGATGTAATGCCTGATTTCGTCATTATCCATCAACGAGCGTCAATAGATGGCTCCATTAGGTAGAGGTGCACTGGAGGTCAGATCAATTGGATGCTTGACTTGGCAGTGTGTCAGTACCCCTGTAGGTGATGAGAAGATGTCTATGTATTCTTCCACGATCCTATCCACTTACTTCTACTGAAAAGAAATGTGTTGTGTAGAGGCCACGGATGTGGCGGTGACCTTCTTCTTACTGTGAGCATGGATCAAAAAGAAGATGAACTTCCTGGTCTGTGAAATGACCTTACTGCATTGCTTAGCAGAGATTAAAGAAATAGCAGTAGGCGGCACTATCTTTGGGATCCTGTACAATTGTCTACCCAAAGTAATAATAACACTGCGGGGTCTAGACTCATACACATCATGATGCTTCCACAAATATGGTTGTCCTAAAAGAACATCACAAACTTCAAGGGGAGAAATATCACACAGTACCTCATCTTTGAAAGGCTTGATGTCGTAGGGAAAATGACAATGTTGGATGACACAGAGATCTCTTCATTGGCGAAGCCAGCAGATGGTGTAGGGTTGCGGGTGTGGTGTCGTTGGAAGGTCCAGCCGCTTGACGACCTCTGCTAAAATCAGGTTCTTCTGACTATCGATATCGACAATTAAATGAAGCGGAGCCCCCTTGACCCACATCTATGAGTGAAAGAGGCGTTCCCCTTCCTCTGGTTCTTCTGGTTTTCTTGGCTGGACTTTGGTGGTAGCGACAGTGACACTAGGTTCAGCATCGATAATATTCTTCCCTCCTTCAAGATTTGACTTGGAATTAGACTCGACCTCTAACTTGGAAGCCTTCAAATCGACCATGAAATATTGATTGGAGCGACATTCTTCAGTGTTGTTCCAAGCACTTTTATGGTACTCACACCATTTTCTTGTGTCCTTCTTCGTATTCTCATTTCCCTTCTTATGTTGCGGCTTGGATTGGTTGTCTTGAGAGAGGCCATATCGAATTGGTCCCTTTATATGTGGTTTGGGGCTACCTTTTCCCTGCTTCGGCTATGAGGGGTTTGTAGATCCAAAATCTCACCTTTTCTGCTTAAATTTATGCTTGATCTTGACAGCATATCTATAAGTCGTGCCCAATGAGGTGATGTCCAGGAAATCCATTTTTGTTTGAATGTATCTATGCAAAAAACCATGGTATTTGAGCACCAGATGACACTCAGAGTATTTGATACCCAATTTGGTGCGTAGAGTATGGAAAATATTGGTGAAATTTGGTACTGTCTGGTCCCTTTCTTGACGTAGGGTGGTCCATCTTGTGTATTGCTCCTTGTAGATTTCAACAGGGTAGTATTGTTCTTTAATGGCATCCCGGAAGGAATCCCATGTACGGGCCACCAAAAACATTGTAGATTCCTCCATGGCCCTTTTCTCAGAGTAAGTATCCCACCAGTCTTTAACATGGGGAACGACCTTGAGGAGTGCAAAAGTGATCTTTTCCCTATCAGAAAAATTGTGGACCAAAAAATATCCTTCGAGCAGATTCAACCATTTATCTACAACATCCACATTTATCAATCCTTCAAATAATGGAATATCAAAATTCACCTGTACCTTGAAGGGGGTTGCATGGTCGCTTGATGAAGATGCTTCTCCTGTGGGAAGCCATTGAAGGATCTACGCGAAGTTGTCCATCATTTTGTTCCTTTGTCGCGTGAGGGCTTCCTCGAGCAACATTTTAATAGGATCTCCTGCTCCATCATATTTATTTTCATCCCCTATGGCTTGTTGTTGGGCTCGGTGCAACCGATGTTGTTATAATGGTTCGATTGGTTAGAGTCCCAACTTCTTGTACCCAAATCTTGTCGACGACATGCACAAAGAAAAATAAATGAAGAGCAGACCGCTTTGATACCATTGATCTGTATTTAGGAGCGGAACAAACTAATTAACAGACTGAATACAATAAACATAGAGATATGAAGAATAACACAAATATCATGTGAGCAATATCTTCTATTAAATAATGAAATAGGCTGAAACTGTAAAACAGCAGAATTGAAACACTTGCTTGAATGGTGGTAGCTATCTCTGAGAAGAGATGTGGTTGCTACGTACATCTGTCTGAGAAGAATGGATTACAATGAGGCTCCAAAGGCCTTTTTTATATTACTTATGAATGCCAAAACCCTAGACATCCAAAAAAATAACCCTAGAGGTGAAACGCCAAAAGTCATGTGGGCCCTATGGGTAAGTTGGTGTAATTTGGTACCTCAACTTCCAAGGTTCGTAACTTTTGCATATGACCTCCATTTTAGGTGCATGATAGCCTGTTGGAAAGGTATTTTAGAGAGATACACATTATGTCATCAAACTCTGACTCCAGTAATAATTTGACTTTGGAGAGACAAAAAAACAACGTTTAGGGCCCCAAAACAACCCTGGAAGTACAACAAGATGTGTTGACATGAAAACATACAAAACACGCCAGTTGGATTAGGAAAGAGGCCACTCGTATCCACTTGGAGGATGTGTGGGGTTTCATACAACCTCTGAAGTGTAGAACCCACAATTACAAAGCAGTACAAAAGAACATGTTGAACAAAAATGGACACGAGGAGCCAGTTGGAATAGGTGGGTGGCCACCAATATCCACCTGGATCAATCATCCACTAGAACAAATTATTTGAGATAAAAATGAAGGAATTGAAACCATAGGAAGCAAATGGGAACATACATCAGAACATATACATCTAGCATTATTATCCACAATTGAACCAAACAACTTTGAGGAAGCCAGTAATTATGAACATTGGATCAAGGCCATGGAAGAAGAACCAAATCAAATAGATAAGAATGAGACATGGGAACTAGTTCTAATACCTAAGGACAAAAATGTGATTGGTACAAAATGGGTCTTCAGAAACAAATTATAAGAAGATGGACATGTAACCATAAACAAGTCAAGGCTAGTATGCAAAGGATATTCTTAAGTTGAAGGAGCATGTTTTGAAGAAATGTTTTATCCTATTGCCAGAATGGAAGAAATCATAATGATCTTAGCCTATGCATGTTCCAAAAGAATCAAAGTATATCCGATGGATGTAAAATCAACATTTCTAAACGGATAATTAGAAGAAGAAGTCTACATCAAATAAACATAAGGGTTTGTACTGTCGGAAAGAAAAGATTGTGTTTGCAGATTGAAGAAATCTCTATATGGACTCAAACAAGCCCCTAGAGCCTAGTATTAAATATTAGACAAGTACTTACAACAAACAAGATTCAGAAAGGGCAACGTAGATAAAAATATCTACATAAAAGTGGATCGGAACATCATTTTTATCATTGAAGTATATGTGGATGACATAATATTTGGAAGTGATGATGATAGGTCGAGTAAGAAGTTTTCCAAAGACATGCAAAATGATTTTGAAATGTCCCTACTTGGTGAGTTGGATTTCTTCTTGATACTTCAAATATCTCAGCTAGATGAAGGTATTTTCATTTCCCAAACTAAGTACATCAAAGAAATGATGAAGAAGTTTGGAATGGAAGATTGAAAACCCGTAAGTACTCCTATGGTGATTGGGTGCAAGATGAGAAAAGATTATGAATCCAAGGAAGCATATCAAAGAATTTATAGATCGATGATTGACAACCTACTTTATGTGACAGCCTCAAAACCATATGTGATGCAAGTATTTGGACATGTTGCAAGATTTCAAGCAGCACCAAAGGAAACTCATGTTATGGTAGTAAAGAGGATCTTCAGATATCTCAAAGGAACAACATAATTTGGATTGTGGTATCTGAAAGGAAATGAGATGACTATGTTCACTTACATAGATGCATATTGGGCAAGAAGAACTGATGATAGAATAAGTACTAGTGTAGTAGCCTTCTACTTGGGTGATTTTATGGTGTCCTGGTTAAGTAAGAATTAGTCCTCAATATCCATGTCTACAACAGAAGAAAAATATATTGCAGCAACAACATGTTGTACTCTGGTCCTATGGATGAAGCAAACCACACAAGACATACAAGTAGAAAAAAACGAGCCGATTTCAATATTATGTGACAATGCCAATGGTATAAGTATCTCCAAGAATCCAGTGATGCATTCTAAGACCAAGCATATTCCTATCAAGTTCAACTTTCTACGGGAATAAGTCACAAAGAAGAATATCAGGTTGGAGTACATTGGGACAAAAGAACAGAATGCAAATATCTTCACCAAACCTCTTCCAAAAGAGAAATTTGAGTATCTTCGACATAAACTTGGATTATTTTCTGCCCCACAATGATCTACATGACATTTTTCAAAGAAGACAGGGGGAGAGAAATCATCAGGGGGAGTTACCCTTTTCCATTGATGTCAAAGGGGGAGAGAAAGACCAAAATCATGAAGACAGGGTAAGTGCATGAATACAGGGGGATAATTGGTCACAGGGGGAGCATGAGTGTTGTTATCAATTCCAAAGGGGGGTATTGTTGGAAAATTGGTTGTCATTGATGTCAACTAGAAGTAATGGGTGTATTTTAAGAAGTCTCCAAAGTTGTCCCCTTATGGAATAGATTTAAGCATGGCCCTCACGGGAAGACACTTTGAAGGAGTCTACAAGAATCCCTTGAAGTATAGTTAAGTGGTTAAGTAGTTATGAAGCCCCGGAGGTGAGGTCATGAAGCCCGAAGTTGATTGGAGAAAAAGAGTATGAAGGATAGCATAACTGCATACAAAACTCTAATAGATGGATTTTCCTCGTCATGTTGTTTCCAATGGTAGGTGGTATGCAATTTGGTTCCTCATGGTTGAGAAGTTACACCCTCTTAAAGATGAAGCCTAGAAGTATGGTCAAAAATCCCCTAAACAGTTGCAACAAGAAGTTACAAGTTGGCCCCATAATATTAAAGAAGAAATTTTTTTGAAAATAAGAAGTTACAGGTCGGCTCAAGTCAATTAAAGGAATTACTTGGAAGGCTATAAATACATATCAAAGAGCCTATCATAATGACTAAGAAATCAATCAATTATGTGATCTCTTAGTGAATATTAGGTAGCAAATATGAGGTACCGGAGAAGTGCGAAGAAGGAAGTATTAGAACCATAGATTGGAGAAGGGTTTTTGGTAACCCTAATTGAGAACACCCCTGCGGATCAGGTATAGGGTGTCCCACGAGGCCCCCGTAGGTTGCACAACACTAATTGCATGATGCCCCGCGAGTTGATCAGTC
>SNQJ01S0117639.1:9012-24266 GCA_010110895.2 Picea sitchensis
GAACATAGTGCAATGCACGAACTAAACAATTCCCATCACCATATGAAAATGCATCCAACCTAAAAATAAAATTTCTCTACAACACATGCAAAATAATGCACTGCTCCCTAAATTTATACCTGCCCTATCTCCATAGCATCAAGCAACTGCAAAATAAGTAGGAAAATACAAGACGAAAACAACACACCTTATTTGTGTATGCTTAACTTTGATTCTTTCTTTCCTATGTAGTGTCTAAAATAGCCCTCGGCCGACTTAACTTAATTATGAAAATGCAAAATAAGAATAAAGGTCTAATCTTCCTTGGCATATAACATACAATACAAAAGGATTTATTACACTCTAACCTAGATTTCTAGAACCCACAATTAGAAATCCTACAACTCGCGGCTCACAACACTTGGAAATTCAGAACAACTTTATCTTTTTGAACCATAATAGATGACATGGTAGATAAACACATCAAGCAACACAAAAACCAAGTGAACAATACAACCTCAAAACATTGCACCTTCTCTCCATGTCCACCTTTGACTATTTTTGACATACTTCGTCTCTGTAATAACCCCTGGTCGACTTGACTTGCTTTTGAAAAAACCAACAACACAACAAAAGTAGTTGCATTATGCATAAAGCAAACTCTATCAAACAACAACCAAAGAAACTAATTGCACTTGTCTAAAATACATATATTAATATGGCAGTCAGTTGGTTAAAAGCAAGATACTAGATGCACATGACTTCTTCCCCACTCTCATAGATTTGTACAAGCCCAAAAACTAGATGTCTTGCAAGTCACCAACTGCAACACCTGTAACTTTGGGAAGAACCTCACCTTCCTGACTTATAGCACACTATATCATGATCAAACCCAAAGAATTCATCAATTAATTAGAACAACATAATTCAATTAAAACTCCTTGTAATATGTGAAATCTATTGTAGAGAATCATGTCATAGAATACACAAAAATCCCTTCAAAATTTATGAATCGTACTAAATTTAATGAACAATCGAAAGACAATAATTTATATATATTTATTAAAATAATTCTATATATTGTATAGCAAATATATATGCATATTGTTTGGCCAACAACTTTAAATGCCACCAATTTCCCACTGACACGGTAGGCAATCTTCGAAAACCGCGATGGTCTCGAAACTTTGAGACTCGTACATGCACCCATTCCAACCATCCACTAAACATGCATAGTTAAATTGTCTATTCAATTCCCACCGTCAACCTGACAATAAGATGTTGTTTTGAAGGACCAATCAGAACACAAGAAGAAAAACTAGATCGCTCCCAACAAAATTAAACTTAGAAAAACAACACCAAATTTTTGGTCAACGCAAAAACAAAAACATAGTCGATGAAAAAATGATTGCTATAGTCCCAGGCCTTCGACAGGGACTAATAAGAACTCAGAAACCTTTGACACATCGATATAAAATACTTATATTTTATAAGTAGTAGTGTGTAGATGTATTGAGATAATGAATGGGTGCACCAAAGCACAAATGGCATAGATACATGGATGGCATGTAGTATATTTACAACATGACCTTCTAGAAATATTATTCATTCCACGCCCCATTGAAACATCATGCTCCTCATGGTGCTCATGGTCCACAACACTATTGTGAAACTTCTATCTTTTCACACCATCTCCTTGTGTATGCTAATAATTCCAAAACTAACTACATTGAATGGAATATGCTCACACCTCCATAGTTACCACAAATTGTACAAATCCTCAAAATTATGGATTGTGTAGTTGGCAAGTTGACTGCCACATTGCTTTTGTGTTTAGGTTGGTTAATGATCATGTTGAGAGGCATATGGCAGTTACATTCCAAGAGGCACATAACTTGATTATGATGTGTAATGTGGCAAGTATTGGAGGTTGTTGGTGCTCAATCTCTATGCAGATGTAATTGCAACTTGTTTTGTTTTGTGTTATTGTTGTTGTTGTTGTATTCATGCAAGAAGGCAATGTTCGGTCTAGAGCACACTGAGCTTGATGGGAATGAGATGGAATGACTCCTTGTTATAATGACCAGTATACTAGTCTATATGCCCATGGAAGTGATGGTATCTTTTACATTCTTGCCTAGTTCTCCTATTATGGCACTCCACATACCACAATTGTTCAATTATTTTGATTGTGGTACATTCCTGTAACTCTTGTTGCTATGTAGGGGTTTCTTATGAGTATGGGTACCTTATGGATTAGATGCCTCTTAAAGTGAGAGTAGGTATTGTAAGCGTTGTTTTCAAATGTAGAGACACTGCAAGAACTTGGATCAGTGACAGCGTTGTTGTGGTTGTTATTTATTTCTAAATTAATATCCAGTCATGGACATAGGTTAAGAGCATGGATAAATGCTTGTTCTATGAGAATCTTGTCACTAGCATGATAAACAACGAATGCATAGGAGGATAGATAATGTGCATTTGGTAGAACATATTTTGATTCGAGTGGAATTGTGTTCAATTATTAGCTACCAATGGAAAATCCTCAATGCTTCTCAACCATGGAAAGTGTAACGTCCCCAACCACCTTAGGTTGGGCCATGCCACACAACCTCAACTTATGTAGCTCTTAATCAACTATATTGTAACATCACCCAACATACTATTGAACAAATATACTCCAAAATCTATTGTGCAGATTCTATACTAAACCTTATTCTGGGCATTTTCACTTGAAGTAGTGCACTCAACCTCAAGTTGAGTTTCACCACACTAACTTTCTCCTTTAATCACAACTTTAAGCAACGAAAGTATCTCAAACAGTTGTGCACTAGTGTATTGATCACATAACACTACAGTGCACGGAACCATCTTGGCGTCTCACACCAAATCTATTCTCCTTGTGCGCACAGACTGCTTCCCAGTGCGCACAAGCAATCCAGCCTCTGGTGCACACATAGTATACTCTGCATGCACGACCTTTCAACATTCCCTGGAGGCTCATACCAAAATCATAAGGTTAGCTTACAAAAAAACTATCAACATCTATCATACTCATGCACAACTACATATACATCCTATAAGCACCATACTTACATGCACAAGCAACATTAAACAAAATAACAACAATTACTTATATGCGACAACATACAAGAATTAACCCATATCAAACACAGATAAATAACACACAATAATCAAGACAATCACATAAAGAAAACTTATCTTTTATGAAAGTTACCAACTACGTGCATAACTCAGATGTTCCTCCCAACCATAGACTTTGTTGCTCATAAGCTTTCAACAACAAGTCACCCTCGAGCTAGGGATTAACTCTATCAGGGAAAAAGGGTTCCTAGCGACAAGCTAAGGTCTGATTCTCAATAGAATTGCTCAGTCCAAGGTGCCCGCTGCTGCAATTGGCCTATAGTCCCTCATTCCACATGCACCTGTCACACCAAAGGAAGTGTGCCCCTTCTCTGCTCAACAGTCCTTCGACCGCCCTACTTCCCTTCCAGGGTTAACAACAATAGGTTGGACATGAAGTCTTCGAGCCCTGCGACTAATGCCCAACGCACCTGGGAACAATTCTTAGCAATACTCTCACCTAGAGAGTATTCTCACGACCATGACAACCCGCTTCTTCAACAACAAATCTCTCACCTAGAGAGACTATTCACGGGCTTGACAAGCCGCCTTCTTAATAGCTAAAACAATTATGACAACATCACAACTCCTTACAAGCTTCTCTCTGCAGCTAAGGTAATAATCGAATTTTCCATACAGTTTGACCCCCTTCTGTTCACAAGAAAGTCAATCATGAATCATCATTCTTCCGAATGAATTCCTCCCCCCGAATACACTAAGGCTTAGCAATATATATTGCATGTTTTCAACTCAACACTTGTCACCTTCTGAAGTAGCTTAAGACACTTGGTGACTCATTCCCTACCCTCGGGAACTTAGGATAAAATAATTATCCACAACATACACTTTTTTTAAAATATTATAAAATATTCCCTAAGACTTAAGTCTCGCCCCCATTTTCCCTTTTTCCGGTGGAGTCAACCCCCCATCTCTTTTTGTCTGAGTCTATCTGCACGTAGCAATGTAATATTCTATTAATGACTGAGATTATAATTACATGAATATGCACACTAGCCTATATGTGTCCCAGCACGAGCCTCATAATCACATAGACTCTCTGGCCTCAATACATATACAACCATATATATACGTATATATAACTCAGTTCTACGCGCACTTCCAGGTCATTCCCATGCACTTACCTAAGTGCATGCAACATTGTGAAATGTGCACTTACCCAGGTGTGTGCATCACTATGAAATGTGCGCACCCTATCTTTGATAACAATTCTTCACACACTAATCAGTTACGCGCAACACCAAAACTTAGTTCTAACGACTCACCAACCTATATGTACATTACACTTACAATTAGTACCAACGACTCACCAACCCATATGTACAATTACAACGGGTCCAGATCAGGGACATTACATTCCCCTCACCCTTATTTATGCACTATCCTCAGTGCATCATATACACATGTACATACAAAATTTTCAAAAATCTTCAAAAAGATGCAGATACTCTACCCAGATAGCATCCTCGCACTCCCTAGTTGCATCCTCAGTATCGTACCAGGTCCATTGGACCTTTCCCAACTCCATGACTCAATTCTAGAGTTGCTTGGTTTTTCAATCCAATATGAAAACTTGTCGCACTTAAAAATCACCTCCTCGCTCCACCTAAATCACATTCCAATCAATGATATGATTAACATCATGTACGTACTTTTTAAGCAATGACACATGGAAATCGTTATGAATACACAAGGATGCAGGCAATGCAAGCATATATGCAACATGACCAATCCTTTCAAGGATTTCAAATGGCCTACAATAACGCACTCCCAACTTAGAACACTTCCCCAACATCAGGGAATTGTGCCTGGCTTTCACTTTCAAAAGCACATGGTTGCCAACTTTAAACTCTTTGTGGGTTCTTCCTTTATCTACGCAACTTTTCTACCTGTCTTGGGTAGCCTTTAAATTTTGTTTGATCTTTACCATCTGCTCATCCATTTCCCAAAGTAGATTTGGCTCAACCACTACGTGGTCTGCTGGGTTGTCCCAACTCACTGGCGTGTTGCACTTTCTACCATAAAGTTCTTCAAATGGGCTCATCTTTAAAGATGCTTGATACCCATTGTTGTAAACAAACTCTACCAAGTGAATGTAGTCTTCCCATTTCAATGGTTTATACCTATCACATACATCCTAAGCATATCTTCAATCACTCGATTTACCCTCTATGTTTGTCCATCTGACTCACAGTGATATGTTGTGCTAAAGTTCAAATTTGTTCCAAATCCTTTGAATAGCCCTTTCAAAAAGTTCAAGGTGAACTTAGAATCTCTGTCAGATACAATTGTCTTAGGTACACCATGCAATTTAGCGATTTCTCGCATGTATATCTCAACAATGTCGACTGCCTTGTGCGCTGACTTCACATGAATAAAATGGGAAGCTTTAGTAAGCTTGTCCACCACCACCATAATAGAGTCATGTTGCTTAACAGTCCTGGGAAACTTAGTAACAAAATCCATGGTCACAACTTCCCACTTCCACTTAGGAATGGGAAAAGGTTGTAGCAAAGCAACTGGATGTCTGTGCTCAACCTTGACCTTATAACATTTGAGACATCTAGAAATAAAATCAACAACTTTCTTTTTCATACCTGGCCAATAGTATTGCTTTTTGACTGCGACAATTGTCTTCTAGTAACCTGTATGTCCGACATAAATAACCTTATGCATCTCTGACAATATCAGGTTTTTCAACTCTTGATTATTTGGCACATAGATTCTGTGTCTATACATGAGGATCCCATCCTCTCTTAGCTCATAACCTTTAAACTTCGGTTGCGACATACCTTGTTGTAAAGTCACCTTTATGTCCACATAGTGTGGATCTGATTTGATAACTTCTAAAATTATGTCGCACAAATCCAATTTGTACATGCTGACGAATGTAGCATGCATCTCATGCACCCTCTCGCTGAGTGTGTCAACCACCTTGTTTTCTTTTCCTCTGATATGCTTTATGTCAAAGTCATACCCACTGAGGAATTCTAACCACCTTCTTTGTCTGACATTTAAACTTGGTTGTCCAAACAAATACTCCATACCACTATGGTTTGTTCTCAGCTCAAAACTTATACCCATGAGATAATGTCCCCACATCTTCAAGGCATGCACTATGGCTGCCAATTCCAATTCATGAGTAGCATAGAGCCTTTTGTGGTCCTTCAACTTTCTTGATTCATAGCACACCACACGTCCATTCTGACTCAGGACTCCACCGATTCCTTCCTTGCATGCATCCGTGCATACAACAAAGTCTGCATCAGGACCAATGATTCTCAAAATTGGCGCACTTGTTAACAAGTTCTTCAAGTGTTGAAAACTCCTTGCACAATCCATAGTCCATTCAAATCGTGCACCTTTCTTTTACAAAGATGTGATTGGATGCACAATCTATGGGAATCCTTCAATNACAATTGTCTTAGGTACACCATGCAATTTAGCGATTTCTCGCATGTATATCTCAACAATGTCGACTGCCTTGTGCGCTGACTTCACATGAATAAAATGGGAAGCTTTAGTAAGCTTGTCCACCACCACCATAATAGAGTCATGTTGCTTAACAGTCCTGGGAAACTTAGTAACAAAATCCATGGTCACAACTTCCCACTTCCACTTAGGAATGGGAAAAGGTTGTAGCAAAGCAACTGGATGTCTGTGCTCAACCTTGACCTTATAACATTTGAGACATCTAGAAATAAAATCAACAACTTTCTTTTTCATACCTGGCCAATAGTATTGCTTTTTGACTGCGACAATTGTCTTCTAGTAACCTGTATGTCCGACATAAATAACCTTATGCATCTCTGACAATATCAGGTTTTTCAACTCTTGATTATTTGGCACATAGATTCTGTGTCTATACATGAGGATCCCATCCTCTCTTAGCTCATAACCTTTAAACTTCGGTTGCGACATACCTTGTTGTAAAGTCACCTTTATGTCCACATAGTGTGGATCTGATTTGATAACTTCTAAAATTATGTCGCACAAATCCAATTTGTACATGCTGACGAATGTAGCATGCATCTCATGCACCCTCTCGCTGAGTGTGTCAACCACCTTGTTTTCTTTTCCTCTGATATGCTTTATGTCAAAGTCATACCCACTGAGGAATTCTAACCACCTTCTTTGTCTGACATTTAAACTTGGTTGTCCAAACAAATACTCCATACCACTATGGTTTGTTCTCAGCTCAAAACTTATACCCATGAGATAATGTCCCCACATCTTCAAGGCATGCACTATGGCTGCCAATTCCAATTCATGAGTAGCATAGAGCCTTTTGTGGTCCTTCAACTTTCTTGATTCATAGCACACCACACGTCCATTCTGACTCAGGACTCCACCGATTCCTTCCTTGCATGCATCCGTGCATACAACAAAGTCTGCATCAGGACCAATGATTCTCAAAATTGGCGCACTTGTTAACAAGTTCTTCAAGTGTTGAAAACTCCTTGCACAATCCATAGTCCATTCAAATCGTGCACCTTTCTTTTACAAAGATGTGATTGGATGCACAATCTATGGGAATCCTTCAATAAACCCTCTATAATACCCTGCCAATCCCATGAAGGACCTTACCTCTGCGACATTTCTTGGTGTCGACCATTCTTCGATGGTTTTTAGCTTTTCCGAATCCACAACTATTCCTTCCTTTGAAATAATATGACCCAAATAATGAATCTGTCGTTGATAAAATGAGCACTTGCTCAACTTTGCATAAAGTTGATGCTCCCTCAGTACTTGTAACACCATCCTCAAGTATTCATCATACTCTTCCTCGAACTTTGAGTAAATAAGTATGTCATCCATAAATACAATGACAAACTTATCTAAATACTCTCTGAAAACTCCATTCATCAAACACATGAAGACACTTGGTGCATTCGACAATCCAAATGGCACCACTGTAAACTCATAATGTTTGTACCTTGTTATGAAGGTCATCTTACTGATGTCTTCATCTTTAATTCTCACCTAGTGATATCCAAATCTGAGATCAATCTTTGAAAATATTTACGTGCCTTGCAACTGATCAAAGAGGTCATCTATCCTCAATAAAGGATACTTGTCCTTTACTATTACCTTGTTCAACTAGCTGAAGTCGATACAAAGTCTCAACGTACCATCCTTCTTCTTCACAAAGAAAACTGGCGCACCCCATGGTGACACACTTGGGCGTATACACCCCTTCTTCGGAAGCTCTTCAAATTGCATATGTAACTCCTTCAATTCTGGTGTACTCATTCTATAAGGAGTCTTGGATACATGTGTTGCTCCCAACATCAGATTTATCGAGAAATCAATATCTCTTTTCAGAGGCAATCCTAGTATCTCCTTAAATAAATCCTCAAAATTTTTCAGTATTGCACAGTTGTCAACACTTGGCACTTTATCCTTAGGTGCCTCCTCCATGTGCATTGAAAATAATTTACATCCCTTCCTATAGCTTTACTTAAATTACAAGGCTAAAATTTCTCTGATAGTCATAGCTCTTGGAATTCCTTGAACTGATCTTAAGTTCTCTTCCTCATCCAAGCAAGTGAATTCCTTATTGTAATAGTCCAGGACAACATGGTGCTCGTTCGACCAATCCATACCAACGAGACAATCATATAAACCCAAAGGTATTGTATTCAAATCAACCTTTATGCGCAGTCCATTCATTTCCATTGGACATGCCTTGACCATCTCATTAATTTTCCTTTTAGCTCCTATAGCTAACTTCACCAACTAAGGTTTTCTAAGCTTGCTTCTTGGAAATTGGAACCTTTCCACCATCTGAGGATCTAGATAACTATGACTAGCTCCTGCGTCAATTAAAATAACAATGGGTTGATCATTAATCTTACCTTCCACTTCAATCATGTGTGATTGAAACTCAATCTGCGTGTTATCCAACGCTGTGTAAATCCTTGGCACATTTATGTCCATGTCATCAACTGTCGCAGCTTGTCGTACATTGTGCGCAGTCCTTGCTTTATCACCTCTTTGAGGGCAATCTCTGCACATATGATCTCCGCCACAATTCCAACATTGAATAAATTGTTACCATGGCTTTTGCCCCACTGTCTCCATCATTCTAGATTCCTTCGAAGTTCTCTGTTCTTGAGCAATATTTATGAAAAACAGTGTCTTCGCCCCCTTCTTCCTCTGATCCACCTTACTTTTCATTTTGTCTTCCCAAGCCTTTTGAAAAGTCGGTCTTCCCCTTTGCTGCTCATAAAGACACTTAGCGCGCCTTATGGTTTCTTCCAATGTCTTAGGGTCATCATACTATATCTTGTAACTGATAACTGAAAACAATCCACTTACGTACCTCTGAATTTTAACTTTCTCATCCTTGATGGATGCAACATACTTCAACAACTCTAAGAATCTCCTTTCGCACTCATCTATTGTCATACTCCCAAGCTTGAGTTCGAAGAACTCCTTCATTTTCTTGTCATAATACCACTTGGTTAAGTATTTATTTTGGAAATACCTCTTGAACTTCCTCCAAGTAACCTCCTTCTTGTCAATGTGTTGCACTTGCACAAACTAATCACACCACATTGATGCCTTTCCTTTTAACTGATAGATGGAAATTCTCCCTTATGCTTGCACAAAATAATTATGTAGTTGGAAGTACTTCTTCATACCCAACAACCAGATCTCCACATCTTCATCCTTCTTATGCTCACTGTCAAAGGTAAGAGGCTTGATCTTGTTCATTTCTCCTTGTAGCTCGTCCACCCCAGTCCTTCTCTTATGCTTTCTCACAGGAGATGGACTTGAGCTACTATGCACTTTTATAAAAGAATGCTTTGGTGAGTGAGGTCGATGCCTACCATCACTTCTTGCTTCTCTTCTTTCTCATCATGAGACCTGCGACTTCTTGACCTACTCGACTCTATCTCCTCATTGATTTTATTTTCTATTATGTCCAGGCTCTACATCAGGTTGACATTGAAGTCATCTTGCTGCTCCTTGGATTTCATACACCTCTCATTATCAACTTTATAGCTTTGGACATCTTTTTGCAATCCTTTTATGGTTTCTACCAAATTCACATGCTCCTCCTTGGATTTTGTAACAACCCTAGTTAAATAACTAATTGTCAAAGTTAAATAATTGTTTAAGGTTTATTAAGTTTAATTAATTAAATAATTAATTGTCCTAATGTATATTAGTTAATTAATTATTTAAATTAATTAATATACACTAGGACAATTAATTATTTAATTAATTAAACTTAATAAACCTTAAACAATTATTTAACTTTGACAATTAGTTATTTAACTAGGGTTGTTACAGATTTTGTACCATTAACACCCAAATCGACATACAAATCCCCAAATTCATCATCAAGACTATAAGTCCTCTGCGCATCTTCCATGCTTTTGACCTTCTGCACTGATTTTGTCCTAATCTAATCCCTGATAATTCTGCAAAATGTGTAGGCAACAAGATTTGTTAGATGAATTCACGAGACAACTTCATGAAACTCTACACCATTTTGTTAGAATCCTTCCTTCCAAATCCTGTGCGTGGACTGGTATTCAACACATGCCAATGCGCGATGTCAATTTTGAACTTATACACCGCATATCAGTAGTGCGCATGCACCACAAATTTGCTTTGCGTAACCCCAAGCCTTTAGTGTGCACACCCATGCACCGTTGTTTACTGCACAGTTCCAGTGTCACACCCCACAATACCCAACATATAACATGCACATATGCACATTCTTATTTTTGTGCGCATCACAACTCTATACCGCGCACTAATGGTTTTCCAGGTACAATAAACTCTGCACTACCTAGCACCAACACTTAGTGCACAAGTCTATTTCATACCGATCTCTGGCCCATACAAGTCCAGTGTTGAACCAATAGCTCTAATACCACAATGTAACATCCCCAACCACCCCAGGCTGGGCCATGCCACATAACCTCAACTTCTATTGCTCTAAATCAACTATACCGTAACATCACCCAACATACTACTGAACAATGCTACTCCAAAATCTACTGCACAATTTCACTTGAAGTAGTGCACTCAATCTCGAGCTGAGTTGTGCCACAGTAAATTTCTCCTTTAATCACAACTTTAAGCAACAAAAGTGACTCAAACAACTGCGCACTAGTGTACTAACCACACAACACTACTGTGCACGCAACCATCCTTACATCTCACACCAAATCTATTCTCCTAGTGTGCACAAACAATCCAGCCCCTGGTGCACACAGAGTATTCTTTGCGGGCACAAGCTTTTAACATTCACCGGAGGCTCATACCAAAATCATAAGGTTAGCTTACAAAAAAAATATCAACATCTTTCATACTCATGCACAGCTATAGACACAGGGCATAAACACCATACTTACATGCACACACAACATTAAACAAAATAACAACAATTACTTATATGCAACAACATACAAGAATTAACCCACATCAAACATAGATAAATAACACACAGTAATCAAGACAAGCACATAAAGAACACTTATCTTTTATGAAAGTCACCAACTGTGCTCATAAATCAGACGTTCCTCCCAACCATAAACTATGTTGCTCATAAGCTTTTGGCAACAGGTCACCCCCAAGTTGGGGCTTAAGTCCACCAGGGAAAAAGGGTTCCTAGCGACAAGCTAAGGTCTGATTCTCAATAGAATTGGCCAGTCCAAGGTGCCCACTGCTGCAACTAGCCTACAATCCCTCATTCCCCATGCACTTGTCACACCGAAGAAAGTGTGCCCCTTCTCTGCTCAACAGTCCTTTAGTTGCCCCACTTCCCTTCCAGGGTTACCATCAATAGGTTGGACATGAAGTCTTTGAGCCCTGCCACTAATGCCCAACGCATCAGGGAACAATTCTCAACAATACTCTCACCTGAAGAGGATGCTCAGATGCCTAACAACCCACTTCTTCAACAACAAATCTCTCACCCAGAGAGACTGCTCACGAGCCTGACAACCCACCTCCTCAACAACCAAAACAATGATTACAACACCACAACTCCTTACAAGATTCTCTCTGCAGATAAGGTAATAATCGGATTTTCCATACAATCTGACCCCCTTCTGCTCACAAGAAAGTCAATCATGAATCATCATTCTCCCGAATGAATTCCTCCCGAATGAATTCCTCCCCCCCGAATGCACCAAGGCTCAACAATATATATTGCATGCCTTCAACTCGACACTTGTCACCTTTTGAAGTAGCTTAAGTCACTTGGTGACTCATTCTCCACCCTCGGGAACTTAGGATAAAATAATTGTTCACAACAAACACTTTTCCAGAAATATTATAAAATATCCCCAAAGACTTAAGTCTCGCCCCCCTTTTCCCTTTTCCCAGTGGAGTCAACCCCCCATCTCTTTTTGTCTGTGCATAGAGATGTAATATTATATTAATGACTGATATTATAATTACATGGATAGGTGCATTGTGCCCAAGTGCATGCAACGCTATTGAATGTGCACACCCTGTCTTTGATAAAAATTCTTTGCGCACTACTGAGGTACGCGCAACACCAAAATTCAGTGCCAACGACTCACTAGCCTATATGTACATTACACTTACAATTGGTACCAACGACTCACCGACCTATATGTACAATTACAAATGGTCCGGATCAGGGACATTAAAGAAAGCTCCAAGTGCTTTACAAAATGTATAACACACACAAACATAATAAGAAATAATCACATTTAGTTATGATATTTATGGGTTGATATTTGTTATGATGGTATCGCAAGATTATTGTGAGGGTGTAATGTGGTCCACAATTGCAATTTTAGCGACCATGGATGAAATCATTATCCATTCATTAGAGAAGCAATACCCCTTGCGTAAGATGTCCACCTCGACGATCAACTACGCGATAGAGTAACATTGCATGCAACCACTATTTAAAATATTGTCTTTACTTTTGAGTGCAATATTGGATATGAAATCAAAATATTAACGAGCTAGCATTGTCGTATTATTGTATAGTATAGACAATTAATGATGGAGGCCAAACCTTGCATGCATTATTAATGATCATATAACTGAATGCTTCTTCATTTACCGTCAAATATTTCTTACAAAACTATGACACTTCGTGTAATAATATTTAGAATATATATACAAAATTTTAATAATAATAATCTAATTTTAAGGTCACGACCAAGCCAAAGACCAAATTGATGTATGAGACCCCCTTGTTTGTGGGACAAGGAACCCCCTCCACGTAACAAGTCTATAGAAGTGTAAGTACCCTACTTCTCTCTAGATTTGAACCTGTAACATTATAGGAAGAAACACATATTCTTAACCATTAAACAAAAATGATATCTTTCATCCATATAATTTTTTTTAAATAAACACTAAAATGCACTAACTAATGGAGTCCCATCATAAAACAAGGGAATGGAAGGGAGCTTTTCTTAATCACCTTGTAGAGGATAGTATAGTGTTGGGCCATAAGCATGCTATTAAGTGGGCTTCTACCCAAAACATAGGGTGAGGACTATGACAATGAACAGTTACAAAGTAAAAATAACACGTGGAGAGAGACAACAGGTTCAATTTTTTTCAAAAACAGTTTCTTATTTTAAACGACAAAATTCAGCAACGAACAATTTTGAGAGGTGCCGCTCCATTAAGGAACACCTCCGGTGTAATTAGAGGATCAACGTCGTAGAGTGGCTTATCGTTCAATACAAATAGTACTCGTTTTAAGAAGGAACAACCGCCTCTTATATTTTTTCAAATTTTTGATAAAATCAAATAAAAATATTTATAGAATATTTTGCCTTCATCATCCCTCTTCTAATGTCCGCGAACCCTGAAACTTGGTCGATGGTTCAGACCGTTCCATTAAACCCTAATTCGAGGGTTTTAACGTTCGAGAGTAGCCTTTTGATGCAGGGAGGGATTCAGAACTTGGCTCCGAGTTCTAATCGCGGGAACAGGAACAGAGTTGAAGCCTCTACCGTTTGAGCAGTTGAGAGCTGGAACAGAACAATGTTTCTCTATAGTTTAACTCTGCAGCAGGCCACGGGCGTTGTCTGTGCAACTTATGGCAACTTTTTGGGCGGAAAAACGCAGGAAATCGTCGTAGCCAGAGGCAAAGTGCTGGACTTGCTACGGCCGGACGATAATGGAAAACTTCAGACCATTCTTTCCGTCGAAGTGTTCGGGGCCGTCCGTTCTCTGGTGCAATTCAGGCTAACGGGGTCACAAAAGGATTACATTGTTGTCGGCTCTGATTCCGGACGGATTGTTATACTCGAATACAACAAAGAGAAGAACATGTTCGAGAAGGTTCATCAGGAGACTTTCGGCAAGTCAGGATGCAGGTAGGGCACATACGTTTTGTATTTTAGAAGAATATGAATAATATACGATTACGATAGAAAATTTATGTAAGATTTTTAATCTTGCAGGAGAATTGTGCCAGGGCAGTATTTGGCAGTGGATCCCAAGGGCCGAGCCGTGATGATTGGGGCTTGCGAGAAGCAGAAGCTTGTTTATGTTCTCAACCGAGACAATGCTGCGAGACTCACCATATCATCTCCGTTGGAAGCCCATAAGTCTCACACGATAGTGTATTCAATAGCCGGGGTTGATTGTGGTTTCGATAACCCTGTTTTTGCTGCAATAGAGCTTGATTATTCAGAAGCTGACCAGGATTCCACTGGGCAAGCAGCGAATGAAGCACAGAAACATCTTACTTTTTACGAACTCGATCTCGGGCTTAACCATGTTGCGCGCAAGTGGTCTGGGCCTATTGACAATGGTGCGAATTTACTCGTCACGGTGCCAGGAGGTGGAGATGGTCCTAGTGGTGTCCTTGTGTGCGCGGAGAATTTTGTGATTTATAAGAACCACGGCCATCCAGATGTTCGTGCAGTCATTCCACGGAGAGCAGATTTACCGGCTGAGCGCGGCGTCTTGATAGTATCTACTGCGACCCACAGACAGAAGGCTATGTTCTTCTTCTTGTTGCAAACTGAGTATGGGGACATCTTCAAGGTTACTTTAGAGCACGAGAATGATCGGGTAAGCAGGGAAAGTTCAATACTTAAATTATTTATTGCACAATCTTCCATTCTTCTATCAAAATATAGCCC
>SNQJ01S0117639.1:31152-41375 GCA_010110895.2 Picea sitchensis
GTGGGGGGGGAGGGGGGTGGGGTTGATTATAGTATAAGTGGGTATAGTTCAGAAACACGAGCATTTTTCAGGTTGTCAAGATGCTTTTTCTATGAACATATGGTCGCACCGGGTGCAACTATGGCTTGTGCACCTCGATAGTTGACAAAGGAATATCGCTAGCACAACCAACACTATGTATTTTCAATGTTTGTGCAGAGAATTCATGTCGGTTATTGTCGTGTAGTTTTGTACCTCTACATGGCTAATTATGATAGGGGATGTAATTTGGACGATATCCCAGTCATTTGTCAGACATTGATGTTGTCATATTTGCAAGAAAAGGGCGATGATTTAGAATTGCTCCCAAGTGAATGCCACACTTTTTTTAGCGTCTCCAATAACTATTATCGAGACATTGCTCGAATGAAAAAGGCCAGATGCTACAAATTCTTCGCAAATATGTTGAACATAAACCAAGTGTTTACTGTGCGAGAGGCATAGTTGTGCGGAGGGCAGAGATATGGCCATAGCAAAACCTTTTGTCCAACCTTAAAAGTGGTCAAGTAAAAACACTTTTGACTAGAAAATTGTCCAAAGATAAATAGATCACAGAGCTGAGATTGCCCCAACACCAAGAGTAGGATGTTAATCCGCTAAAATTTATTTTACATATATATCATCTACCTTTTGAATAGCAATAGCCATAATAAAAAACCATCAAACAATCCACAAATGAGCAACAAATTTGCTTCACATTGCTTCTAGATGTGCGCCCTTTCCTCTTAAATCAGAGCAAATCAATTTACCATAAATCAATGACCTATCTTGCAAATTACATCGCTTGTCATAACCAGGGATGCAAAACTATTAGAAATGCGGAGGTCTAGAAGTGCAACAATGTGGGAGGCTGATCTATGTGGGTTCTTCGCACAAGGCTTAAAAATAGATTGTCTTAAATAGACCAGGTATAGTTATGTTGACTGTAGAAGTGTCAAGGCATCTAAGCATGACATGTCAGACTAGAAGCAATATGAAATCTTGGTGCAAGGGTTGAAAGCATGGATTTTCTACATGAGGATTCAAAATAGACTGAGCGATCGATTTGGAAAGCACATGCCCATGAAGGGTATTGCAATATGCCATAAAAAAAAGCATCCACACAGCCTAAAAAAAAGATAGGTGTAAAGGCATTCCATCACAATTTTTTTGACACATAAATAAATTAGAGAGCTCAGATTGGTTCAAGACCAAGTGCATCATGCGTATTTACTAAGGTGTCTTTTCTAGACACATGAACAACCTCCAAAACACAAGTAACCGCACTGGTGCACTTCTACATCACCTCAATTCCAATACCTAACAATTTTTTTTAGGTTGTGTGGAAGCTTTTGATGTTGCAATATTCAGATGCTCCTCAATGGCATATTTTTAGTCCTTGTGTGGGGATTCTACACTTTCGACCCTTTTGCCGAGAATTCATGGCACTTATGGTCTAACATTGGCACAATTGGTTTACTGGACACTTGTGCAACTGGCAGAGCAATGTCATCAACACTTCTGCACAAGTGTATGCCACACAGATCCTGTAATTGGTCTATTAAGCACTTGGTCTATATTCAAATTCTGTGCGAAGAACTTATACATCTCCTCTTTCCGCACTGTCGCAGTTATGTATCCCCTCATTTCCAATAGTTTTGCATGAGGGATTGAGACAAGCATTGTAATTTGCAGGATAACTCATTGATTTGTGGCATATTGGTTTGCTCCGATTTACGAGGAAATGGCAGGGATCTAGAAGCAATGTGAAGCAAATTTGTTGGTTATCTATTAGTTTCTTGATGGTTTTTGTTTATGAGTTCCCATATTCGAAAGGTAGTTGATATATGTGTAAAAGAAAAATTAGCAAATTCACATCATGTTGTTGATAGTGTGTGCTCGATGCATAGTGCAGTTACTTGGTTTCATTCAAATTTGCATTGGCATTGGTGTAATGTTTAAGCAAACCAATCCTATTTTTTTCAGATGTATTGTTAAATCAAATGGTTGAATGAAATATTCTCAATGTGCACCATATATGCGAAAGAAATTTAGTAGCTTCTTATTATTTTTCTTTTTCAGGGGTAGATTAAAATGGTCAAGAGCTATTCTAGAAACTATATAGATAAAAAAAAATGAATCAAATATAAATAGAAACAAAAAATAAGCTATGTTGTTTTGAGGTTGCTTTTTTTCCCTAGTTGCTCCTTGCTATATACAAACTTTAAGCATCATCTAAATGACATAAACTAAAACATGGAATATACAATGTCATCAGAGCATTAAAAGAACTATGTTCCAGAACTATACACAAGGGTGAAAACATCACTATAAATAAACAATGGACTATTGTTTTGGACTTTCAATCTAAAATGCATGTAAGTCATATTAAACATTGGTATGTTGAATTACATGGACATCCGAACACATATAGACATATTTACATTTTTTTTACATATAGACATCCGAACACATATAGACATATTTACATATTCACAAATTTTTATTTCCTTGTTGTTGAAAGAAAGTAGGTTTTCATATTCTTGTTGCATATTTAGAAAGTTNTGCACCATATATGCGAAAGAAATTTAGTAGCTTCTTATTATTTTTCTTTTTCAGGGGTAGATTAAAATGGTCAAGAGCTATTCTAGAAACTATATAGATAAAAAAAAATGAATCAAATATAAATAGAAACAAAAAATAAGCTATGTTGTTTTGAGGTTGCTTTTTTTCCCTAGTTGCTCCTTGCTATATACAAACTTTAAGCATCATCTAAATGACATAAACTAAAACATGGAATATACAATGTCATCAGAGCATTAAAAGAACTATGTTCCAGAACTATACACAAGGGTGAAAACATCACTATAAATAAACAATGGACTATTGTTTTGGACTTTCAATCTAAAATGCATGTAAGTCATATTAAACATTGGTATGTTGAATTACATGGACATCCGAACACATATAGACATATTTACATTTTTTTTACATATAGACATCCGAACACATATAGACATATTTACATATTCACAAATTTTTATTTCCTTGTTGTTGAAAGAAAGTAGGTTTTCATATTCTTGTTGCATATTTAGAAAGTTTGTGTTTTTGTGTTGGATCAAGAAAGTGCGTTGAGCATGACGAGCAGTTGATATAACATAGATTATGGTCATAGAGAAAATAAAATATCGACTATTTGCATTATGTTTGCATCTCGTTGCCATCCCTCTACGTTGTTATTCGGCTTGTTCGATGTACAATACATTGAAACAATCACCAATGTTTAAAAAGAAAATAGGGCAAAAAAGAAACATGGAACAAGAATTGGAGAGGCACATTTTTCTAATTTTATCTGTATACTATTCATTTGCTTCTCGTTTGATGTTTGTTAATATTGTATATTTTATGCAATTTTGACATAAGGTTTTATTTGTCTGTCCATTGCATTTGGTGCACTCCTTTCACATGAAAATGAAATGGAGCAATTGCAGGAGAGCAAGAATTCACAAGCAATACAGGAGAAGAAACTCAAGAACAATGTCCCAAAAGGAGGTATGCATGTAACAATTACACAACAAACACATTTTTTTTGGTAAATTATATGCATATGAAACAATATATATCCATACTACATAGTAGTGCTTATAATCCAAAGTGAATTTTGCATTTGTGGCTATCCTATTGGTGGTGGGTTGAAAATCCAAGGTTTGTCAAGATTTGATGTACAAAACTCCAAGGCATATGCATATTGAATGTTTAATGGCGGACTGAACAAGTTGTCACTCAAGACGATCAGGGAATTACTTGGATCAACTAGCCTTCTATGAGATGTGAATGGAAAATGTATTGAAGCAAAATTCTTGGACTTGCACTAATTGGTTGATAGTGCATTAACGAAGCAATAAACATACAACATTAAAATAGATAACCATTGAATTGAGAAAAGACACACTGGATTGCAAAATAGAAATAGAGTTTTGATTATTTTCATTTGATATGACCGACACATACAAAGTTGCACTAGTACATTTCATAGAACTGTGCTATGTACTTTGCTTATTTCAATAATGGTTGCATGGATCTACATTATGGGTTATGTCTTGTTAATATGTGCTTGTCTTGTCGTCTGATGCTTATCTATCAAAGGGAAACAATATTTGGGAATAAGATGATATTATTTTATATATGTTAACCCTATCGCTTGATGCAGTGAGTGTTATAGAGCAGCAAGAAGAGATAGCGAGGACAATGTTGACATCTGATGCACGATGGATTATTTTTCCAGAGATTGCACCATGTTACAGACTTCTAACACTAACATTCGGTGCTTAACAAGCTTCGAACACTATTAGCTTGGTGGTCCTCGACTCAAGTGGTAGTGGGACATCATAAAAATGTTATCTTAAATTGTGAGTGTTTTGAATGTGGCTAGGTTGGATACCCACACATTGCTTGAGTAAGTGCAAACCATCTTCTTGGGTTGTTGTTGCAACTTGACATACCTTTTCAAATGAGTAGAGTCGTCTCGAAAGTGGCAATTGGATTTGGTGTACATTTTTCTAGGTTGATGATGTCTCTTTGCTTGGGCTTCCTCTATACCAACGAAGCATGGGTGTGCTTCATCCTGCATTCCATAAATCCAAGCACTAGCTAGCCCAAGTCCTGCAGCTAGAAATTTTCCCAATTACTCAGGCACTCTCAAATGATAAGGATTGAGTAATCACTCCAACGGGCAAGCCCACCACCATCCTCTTGTCTAATTGAGCTTGGTTGATAATGAAGAAGAGGAGGACAACTGCAACTGATAGAGAGGGAAATCTGCATAATGGGCCTGTTGGGTTAAGCAAAGGTGTTGATCCATGGTGACACGCACAACAGATGTTGGCTCAGAGAGTTGGAAAACAACAAAAGGGACCTTTCTCATTGACACTAGGGATCTTGCTCATCGACTATAGGCTAGGTCCCCTTCCCAACAATTGCCTTCTTAGTGTCAACCGACGTGAGAATGAAATAGTGTGACTACATGCGGTCTACATGAACTGCGGGTTGTAATAAATAACATGTTTACTAGAAGCCATGGATGCAGGGACTTTGTGGTTGAACTATGATTCCTAGGATAAATGGATCTGATGCCTAGGTGGCTGGTGGATCTGCTCAATTGACAACTTGTGGGAGCTCTATTTGTGGAGAAATGGAGATTGGTTGTGAATACTATGGCCTTGGAAAGTAGTATAAATAGCTGGAAAGATGACCGAAAATTGTTGCCACAATGTTCTCGTTTTCACGCCATCTCTATGCGTCGATGTTCCTATACTTATACGTTGCAATTCAGATCTAGCTTCCTTTAATACCATCTATAGCAACAATGATTCGCCGTACTCCTGGTGGCCCTTGCACAATGTGGGGTCATAACTATTTGCACGTGTTGTAAGTGTGTGATCTGGCTGGATTAGATTGCTTGATGCTTCGATACTGTGAAACGCCTTGTAGTCCTTGTGTCTCTTGTGTGAGAGTGTTGTCATTCCCAGTATCCTATGTGTTTCCCATGACTTCGCTTGTAATATGATATTTGCAAATCTGCTGACCTGTCAGGTTGTCTTGTAAATGGCTAGGTAAAGAGCCTTTTGATGACAAGTTTTTTGTAAGATGGTTACATCTTGAGTTAGTACATCAGTTGCAAGGGGGATGTCTACAACTTCAATACCGATCATCAGTTTACAGTACTTGTCATCTAACATTTTCCACGAAGCCAATGTCCATGTCATATTGTTTAAGTTTAGCAAGGAATTTTGTCTATCGACCTTCTCTAAATTGTCGCTAAAGCAATATTGTTGCTGGAAGGTGTCTTACATAGGCTATCCACACAAGAATGTCATTTTCTTTTTCTATTTGCTATATGTTTGTTTTTTTTAAATGCATTTCGATAAACGTGAAAGTTATGAATAGTACATTACAGAGGTCGAATTGCTTTAAGGCCAAGTGCATAAGGCATATTTACTAAAATGTGTTTTCCACACCTGAGTTAGTTATAGAATACAGAGAATGATTAATAAAAAGCATTAGGAAGCTCATTGAAAACCACAACATTTACTTTGCACAAGTTCTAACTAGCCTTTGTTTTTTGCAAATGCAAGCAAATCAAAGTGCCATAAATGATTGGATCATCGTGCAAATTACGTGACCTGTCAGAATCTCCAACGCAGAACGATTGTGAATGTGAATGTGTGAAAGGGCGAGATTGGGTGATGATCTGTCCTACGAATTATTTGCACAATAGTTGAAACTAGAATTACTAGTCTCAACTGTGTGAGCCATATACGTATGTAGAGAGCACAGGTGCGGAAAGTATAGGTGAGCACACCATGGGGGTATAGTGCTTTGCGTTGACTATATACGTCGGCTTCAACATCATCAACTTTTAGGGTGTTTGAGGAATTTGCTACCATATAATAACGCCAAAGATCCTGACTTTTAAATATTGTACTGGCTATTAGGATCCTACTATGCTTTCTGTGTGTGCTTCTCAATTGCCTAAATGTATTCCACCATGTTATGTTGCTTTTACAGTTCCATAGGATCATACAATGGTTGTCACGCTGATTGTTGATTGCTAATGCATTTCAATTGCAAGATTTAACTCAAAGTGTTGTGAAAATGCATATACATCTTGTAGCAGAAAAGCACAAGTTTGTTGTGATGGATAGTACTAAGGAGTCAACATTCATAACATAGTCTATTATACTTGGCAAATCTTTTACTTGTGTAGGCATTTTCCCAATTTAATCATGTACATATAATTAACAATTTTGTGATGCTATGTATTGTGTGGTGTGCAATGTGCTTTTGTGTGTTTCATAGTTGATGTACATCTCCCCCCCCCCTAAAAAAGAGAAGCAAATATCAATGTAAACATAATATAGAATATATTGTATGTGCTTCACATTCACATATTCAATGTTCCAAGCAGAAGAAGTTGGACGAGCTAGGGAAGTATTAGTACTGGTGCATCGCAAACATCCGTCCAACAACAAAGTCAGAGGTAATTTTTCATAAGCTATTTTCATTTGCATGTTGCAATAGCCACCAAGACATAGGAAGATATTTATAAACGCTCTCTTGTAAACATAACAAACAAATAGTGTCAGGTGCTTATGCAATTTGCAAATTGCTATGTTCAGTTCAAGCGAAATAGGTATACCTGGAATTGAAGTAATCAATGTTGGAGAGTCAAGTGTGACAGGCACAAGTGAAGCAACTATCCATGTGCAACAGGAGCAATTGGAAAGGTATGTATATAAATAATGTAGATCTTACAGTTGGGCAAGAAATACATGGAAAATGTTCTTCATGTTGCTTATTTTCTGTGATTTCTATGCAATGATGCAATTGTGCAACTCATAATATTGTCTCAATAGAGGACTTGAACAATCACAAAACTAGGGAAGTATTCATTGGAGATGTGATGGTTGTTTACAACACATATTTGGCTAAAATGGATAGATCACACAAAATCTTGCATGCTGATACAACAAATGAAAATGACATGATGATAGTTGCATTGACTATTCATGCACCCCTTGTTGAAAGACATGAGCAAAAGATTGTTCCCGAAGTTGGAATATCTATTACAAATTTCAAAATTCTACCAAAAAGTGGTTATGACCATGGTGATTTGATCGTGTTATATGAATACTTGAATCAAGTGTCGTGGAGGCAATGAATCCAACGTGTAAAGAATACAATTTCATACCAGACATAACAATCAAGCAAGCAATTTGCAAATAATACATACATGTATCCAATCAACACTATTGGAGCTGTTGTCACCCTCGCTAAAAAAGTTGGATCGCAGTACAATTTGCATATAAAAGATGGGAAGACAGAGGATGAAAAAGAAACGACATGCTTTTCCATGGTCAATGGTTTATGGTTTATATGATAATATATCTTAGGTGAATCTATATGGCTATTACAATGTTTTATGTATCAACTATAGTTGTTTGAGACATACAGACATTTCTTCTCTTCATTGGAACAACAATTACAGATAGGGAAATTTCCCATTTTGATATTTAAAAATATAACCAAGAGGAGAGATGCAAAAAAAAAGGTCTTCCACACAACATAATTGACATTTATAACATAACTAAACAAGAGCAGCAAAGCTGCACAATACTGCCTCCTAACATTTTATTTATTATTGTATATAGTTAATAATAGCAATGGTAAGTGATTGTATAGTTCAATTTATCCAATTGCTAAAATGTTAGGAGGCACCTATTCATTGTAACTGAAAAATACAAATACTAACACAACAAAGGGATCAACGGATATATACGGTCCTACGTGGCCTTGGCAATAGCAAAGCCTGCCAAAGTTCTTAGCGCCAATGCTCCGCCACGTCATCCACTAGCCACGTAATCCGTTCCTTGAATACATGGGAAACAGTGTGCATTTGTTGCACCTACTCCCGGACATGGTGTTTCTGAAAAATAAAAAATCTGTATCAACCTGGGTAGTTGCAGGTCGCGAGTTCGATCCCTCTGGTCTGCAAAAAGCCCAGAGAAATATGGATAGCATGGAAGAGTCAAGCTCGGAAAACCGTGGCACCATCAGGAGATCATTGCATTCGCAGTTGAATCTGCCGCCCGGAATGTCTCGTAACACATTGTGTATCAGCACGGCAGGAACTCATCCGGGCGGTCAAATGGTCAGTACTCCGTCCCTGGATCACTGGACAGATGAGGCATAGGATGGCCCGACAGTACACAGGAGTTAGACAGCGCCCGTGGGGAAAGTTTGCTGCAGAAATCAGAGACCCCACCAGGAAGAGCGCTATAGTTACCGACGCGTGTCTATTCAATTAATTTGAAATCTCGAACCACGTGAAGGTTCCAATAACACCTTAAACTTATTAACCAATTAAAAGTTAGAAAAGTACAAAATTTTATATATCGAAAAATAAAAAATTATGTTTCTTATGTTTAACTTTAGCTTTTTTAGAAATCTTTTTTAAGTCAACGTAAATAATAGATGGTCAAAGGCGATCCATCGCATAATACTGCCGGAGGCAGTATAAAAAATAAAAGCAGTCAAAGATATGAAAAAACTAATTGGCTCAACAAACATTGTAAGTATAGATTGACAACTCTATTTACAAATCTCATGTACAAGATTATTTGAAACACACACACACACACACACACACACACACACATATATATTAAGTTTTGTATTGTATAAATAAATCGAAGGTACAATGATAACATCAAATGCATATTCAATTCCATTTGAACTTGTCTATGCAATTTGCAATTGTCCTGCAAGTGCATCTTCTTTGATAAAAAAAAATGCAATGTTTGGTTGTGTAAGATGCAATAAGAGATGCCCTTTTATATATAAACATTTCCTAAGTGCTATTATATGCACAATGGACAACAATAATGCGTTATGCACTATCAGGGAACCTATACTGCAGGAGCTGCTTCCTGGCTTGACATAAATGCAATATGAAATATATTTGGAAAAGAAATCCAAAATTGTTTATATGTTGCAAGATTTTTGAGTGCATGACAAATTTACATTAAATGAAGACAATGTGGTTCTGCATGCGAGATAGAGATTGAATAAAGACAATGTCATCTTGCATGTGCGATGAGTTCTATGTATTGCTTTTCGATTTCTTTGTAAATATAATTTAATTATTATTATTTTTATTGACCTAAATGTTGATGTGTAATAGCATATACATTGCATATTGCTTGTATAGTTCTTAAATACCAACAATAGCGTGTGCATTGTATGTACATTTTGAGTCCAAAGTATTTACTGAACATTGTTAGCATTGCAGTGTCGTTGTATTGAATTTTTGCAATTAAATTATGTCAAAATTTTAATGAGGATTGGACTATATGTTTATATATTATTAGTCGTGCTACATTGCAACGTTGATATATTGTTACTAGAGCTAGATTGCAATTGAAACAAGTTTTGTTATTTAATGCTTCCAGAATTGTCATTGACATGGAATTTGTAGGCCAGCCTTGATACC
The DNA here is from genome assembly GCA_010110895.2 of Picea sitchensis. NCBI lineage: Eukaryota > Viridiplantae > Streptophyta > Pinopsida > Pinales > Pinaceae > Picea > Picea sitchensis. Next base: position 41,222 of record SNQJ01S0117639.1, read on the forward strand.
TTTAACAAATTTGGTGTTGTTTGCAAACATTGTATGCATATGCTGACAGTGTCAGAAATTACTACTAGAAACAATTTTACACTATCGTTGGACAACAATTCACAACTACAACTGTTCTACTTTCATATATTAATGTGGATATGTATATTTCCCT
>SNQJ01S0117639.1:41467-51695 GCA_010110895.2 Picea sitchensis
CTACGATATGTATGATAAATGTCTCATAAATAAACACTAATAATAATATTCTATCTGGCCTATATAAAACAAAATACAATCAAACTTCAATAGAAAACATGATTTTTATTGCTCCATTAAGTAAAATATTTTTCTTATTTCGAAGCGTATTGTGTACGGTTGGCTGCACAAGGTTGCAAAGGACAAGTTATTTGTTTGACATATGTTTATACAATTTTCCCCAATTCTTCCTGAACATAACATTTTTGTTTCTAAATCAATTTTCCCATGGACTTCGACCAATAATTTTCTTCTATTGTTCCAATGCACTTTAAACGCTTGACCTTGTAATATGGTAACTGCCATAGTTGTTCGCTTTTCCAGGTCATCTATTTCATGGATTTGCAAAGAAAAACGTTAACATAGTGTCCGTCCCAGGATTTCAAAATAGACAATTTATATCGTTATGCGTGACTCCAACAACTTGTATGCAATGACCATTCAAATAGAACTGAAAAACTACGAGCAACTATAATAACTTTTCCTAGTCCGCATTACGATGAATCCTAAATTTACATATACACGTAATCAATTAAAATGCAAGTTCCACTGTGTTGAGTGGATTGCAAATAGATGTCATTTTGCAATTATATGAAGTATCAGAAGTGCGGGGGTATGGGACTACAGTGCGGTGAGTTTTTTGAATTCTCTGCACAGTTCTTGAAAATAGAATAAGTGTCATCTTTGCGTGGATACACCTGTGCGAAATGTGGGAGCACTGAAGATATAGTTATATGAAATGCATAAGTGCATAGACGTGCATATGTACATATGCATATGCACCGATTATGGATTATGTGAACATAAGCTGGAAATAGACCGGACTCTTGCGTGTGCTTGAGACATCTGTGTATACTACACTAGTGCTAAAGATATGGATGTATGCACTGCAAAGATAAGGTCATATTAAAAATCCTACATGCAACGTGACAAATTACAAAGTAAAAATGCATCTAATTTGGAGATTTTCCAAAGAAAGGAAGCTTGTTTGTCATAATATCTCATGTACCCATTTCTTCAGTACAAAATTCTAAATGCAAATCTTATATCAAATTCTTCCGTCAATCCAATATATTTTTAAAATTCCTTAGTCAAAAGCCTTTTTACTTAACCATTTTTCACGTTGTGTGAAGTCCCTTACTGTGACCATATCTTGTATCAAATTCTTTCATCAATCCAATATGTTTTTAAAATTCCTTAGTAAAAAGCCTTTTTACTTAACCATTTTTCACGTTGTGTGAAGCCCCTTATTGTGGCCATATATTTTCATTCTGCGTACCTATATCTTCCGCACATCAACACTTTGCATTGGTGTATGCTCCACATAGTCACCACTTGTTCTAATTCTATTTCATTCCCTATGCAGATTATTCACCACAATCTCCTTCAACGGATCCTTTTGCCCTCCTGGCAACAAAGATGCTCTTTCTCCTGAGCTTGTTCAATACTTCAGATAAAGTATTGGTGCACGCTTGCACTTCTCCTACAGTGTAGGACTTAGACTATTTTCTGGTGCACTTCTTGCGCTTTCTCTTGTGCCAACTTGCACTCGACTCTCCTCTGAGTCTTAACTTTGAAAACTTCACTTGTGCACTCATTGCATTCTCTGTGCAGACTTGCATTGCTCCCCCTAAGATTTACCTTCTGGTGTGCCCTCCTAGAAACCTTCTCACAGAACTTGAAATAGAGTTCTCACGCACTCCTTGTGCCTCCTCAATTCACTCCTTGCAGAGCTTTCCTCGAAGTGTTCAGTAACTCTGGCGTGTCTTCTTTTTCACTGTCTTCCTCTCTTCTAAGTTTAAGAATGATTTTGGTGTGCCCACCTAGCATGCTCTTCCTTGAACTCGAAACAGAGTTCGAAACACACTCCTTGTATTGTCTTCACAAATTATTTCAATTGCTTTGGTGTGCACTCCTTTCACAAGACTAAGAGCCAAGAACACTCATAAAACTTAACAGATAGGGAAATCTATCTAATTCCTACAAAAGGAAACATGCATGCACTAACAACATTCATAAACACACGCAAAACATTTAGAAACAACCATTCATCACATAGATAAACACACATAAATCATATGCAGGAAAAACTACTTTTATATTAATCTCTGAATGGTCTGTACAATGTTTACAAGGTTGGACTGCAACAAAGTCTTTGGCTCTTCTCCTATCCTCTCTTGTTCTACAAAGATATTTTTACAAAAGAGGGACTCCTCGAGCCTTCCCTCCAGCTACCTACTCACATTAATTTACATTTAATGGCCATCTAGTCCGAATCGGATCTAGATCCACCTAACTATCAGCCATTAAGGGCGACACTACACTTCACAATAACTCGGCTTGTACAAAGACATAGGCTCAGCTTTCCTTAAGCCTTACAGACTTAAATTACATTGAATTACATTAAATTTTAAATAAGGTTCAAAATGAGAGGGTTGGCGCCTCTCTTCCCTTGGAATTCATTCCCTCCAAGTGCACAGATGCGTTGTCTTTCTGGTGCATTTCTGAGGTGGAGTGATCCTCCTGCATCATACTCCCACGCTAGCAAAAATCATGAGCTCCTGGTCATGGCTCCCCTGTTGTTGTTGTTGAGATCCTCTTGGGTCCCAAATCTCATTTTGGAGCTGTCCATGTGCTCCTCTTCCTTTCTGCTACTACTGTTGCTACTGCAGGCTCTCCTCTAGTCATCCTCCACCTGTTGTTGACTACCTCTTGTGCTGATTCCAACATCAACCTTCTTATTTCTTCAATCTCATCGTCCAACTAGTCTAGGGGATGGATCCTATGTTGCAGTATGCTTGGTTGCAACTCCTCTTCATCAATTTCCAACTTAACCTATTGGATGCGCTGACTTTGCGCTATTACCCTTTTCTCCAGGGCTTCCAGTTCTTCACACAGATCAACAAGATCCATGCTATCTAATGCTCTCTCCTCTACTGCAGGTTCCAATTATGAAGTCACCTCCTGTTCATCTCCCTTGTTGAAAATTTTGAGCAATTCCACTAAATGCTCTTCTTTTCTAACCTCTTGGGCAGTTTCTAATATCTGCTCCTCCTCCTCCTTCGTGGAAGTCTCTGCTGGATGTCTTTCTTCTGCTGCACCTGTAGTACATAAACTATTAGATTTTAAAACATTTGGTAGCATGAGCTCTTTCTCAGATGCTTGATGCATCACCTCCTCACATGCAACACTCGCATTGGCCTCTGTTGGGCTACTTGGTAAGAATATACCAATTCCCCCAATCATTAGAATGCATTTCTGATTCTCCTCTGTCAGCACTCCTTGTTGATCTGAACTCTCCTCTGAGTTATCGAGACTCTCAAACAGTCTCATCTCCTATGTCTTTCCCACCTGGAAAGATGAAATTTTTGTCCTGCCCTCCTGGCAGTCTACAAGATCTTCACTCGATCTCTTCTCATTGCCCTCCTGGCAATCTGCATTTTCATCTCTACCCTCTTGGTAGTCTATGAGATATTTGATTGATCTCTCCTCCTCATCATTGAGGTTCCTTCCAACCTCTGGTTCACAAATGTAAACCACTTCCTCCTTTGTGTCACTGATGGTTTCAATCTACCTCAACCACCTTCTCAATATCTGTCGTTGCCTCTTGGCAACCAACTTCTAGATGGGCCACTTTACTTTCTTCTTCAAGGGCCATTCACCTCTAGCTTCCCTGTGCTTCATGCTGCATCTTCAACATCAACCTATCGAGTTCTGCTCTAATCTCCTCCAGCTCTTTATCCACCTCTTCCTTGCTTATCTTCTTGTGGTCTCCTTCTTGACCTTGCCTATGGCCTTCAATAGCCATCTTCCCCTTCTCGTCCTTAAGAACACAACTAGTTCTTTTGTTTCAGCCCACCTGGTTGTTTTCTTCGCCTGCTCTGCAACCGAGAGCACCAATGGATTTTTCTTGCAGCCCTCCTGACTGTCTACTGATTGTTGCACACTTGCAAACAATCTTCATTAGGCATCAACACTATGTTTTCTCCTCCTTTACCTGTTGTCTACAAACAAAAATCTGCTCCGATACCACTTGATGGTATCAAACTAAAATTGTTATCAGGCTCTAATACCACTTGATGCAGACCCCCACCCACTCCTAGGGTCCATGCAACCTCTCGATCTAGGATCGTTCAATTTCAGATCTGGATCAACTTGTGAGCCTCTATTGAGCCCCCAAAATATTACATACGTCCTTTTATTTCTTCCCCACGCTAAAACCACAATCGCAAGGATCCTAACACTTAAGTAGAGTCTTACAAGTGACGTGGGCCAATCTTCAGTCCCCCGAAGAATTTGAGACATTTTACTCTTCCTTGGCATGGTCTATACAAATTTCGACCCTTCAAGCGCTTTCTCTAAGCCCCTTTACCCTTAAAAACCAAATTCGGGCCTTGGCCCCTTTTGTTTCAGCCAAAACCTCATATGACCGTGGGTTGTAACGAGGTGCTAACCAAAGGACGCTAATTTAGGACTTCAGAGCTTTGGGCTTTGGGAGTTTCAACACCAATCCACTCCTATTCCTCTGAACACGTAAACCTACGAACAAGGGGAAGGAATCGACGGTCCTCGATGAATGCCGAGATCTACGACTCACAGATGTTTCAGGCCTCCGCGCTTCGAGATAATTACCTGATCCAACATACAACTACCCTGAATTTGTGAATTTCGAACATGTAGATCGGACAACTGGTGCTTCCCACGGATCAACAGTCCATTTTAACTCCAGGCTCCGGGACTTTGGAGCTCTCCACTGCACATTACCTCCAATCCCCCAGAGTGTCGAACTGGCGAACCTCTGAAGGACAAAGATCAACGGACCATGTGCTTCTAGAAAATAAAGGGCCATGATCCGTTTCGGGACTCTGGGCTTCAAGAATCCTGACTGTTGTTCCAACTTGTGATACCTCTGGAGTACTAAACCTCCAAACTGTTGGATCGGGTGCCACGTTTCCTCGCCTGTCAACAAATGGGATCTATCCCCTGGGACTTCGGGCCTTTAGGAGTCCTCGCAACATTGCACCCCTCCTCCTCTGAACTCTGAACTAACAAAGGGGTAGATCCTTCGTCCACGTGCCCCCCTTCAATCAATGGACGAGATCTACTACAGGACTCTGATCTTCGGGAGTTCCTGACTGCTAACACGTACAAACCTCCAGAGAGAGCTAAATATTCGGAGTGACGAAGGCTCACTCTCAATGATCCACATGTCCTGATGGATGGACGACCTAGATCTACTCCAGGCTCCTAAACTTCGAGTGTTCCTGCAACACCACCCTGTTTCCTCCGAAGTATTGGAGCTCTGAACTACCAAATCTCCTGCCACGCGTCCTTTGTAATCAATGGTTGAGATTCTACTCCGCTCTTCAGAGCTTCGAAAAGTTGACAACCTTCCTTCCCTATGTCCCCTTTCTCCCGGATAGCTGGTCTTCTGGACTCAACGATCCGCTGACGTGTGTCCTCGGTGATCAATGGTCCAGAGTCACTTTGGGTCCCCAAGACTTCGGGAAGCTCATCTCCTTTGCGCTCAACACATAAAAATGACCGAACTTATGAAGTCCAAAGGACTTCAGGGTTAACCACCGTGCAACTTACCTGGATCATAGGGTTGTTGTAGCTCGCGCCCAGATCTAACAGATGAGGTCTATTCTCCTCCTGTGCACCTCTCCTCTAGCCCAGACTATGATATGACGGTCCAGGTCGCTTCCGACAACAGATCCGATGGCTACTGGAGCTCCTTCCTCCGCTGCTGCTATGCTTTCCTTTCGATGAAGGACTTATTGAGGTTTTTCAAAGGCTTGGCCTTTGAATATTCCTCTGCAAGGACCAGTAACTTGGTCTCTATTTCCGCTCTAAACCTCCTGAGCTTGAAATGCTTTAAAATTGAAGGGTCTTGGCCCTTTTCTCCTTCAACAAATCATTCTCCCCTCCTAGCAGCAAAGACGATCTTTCTCCTTAGCTTGTTCAATACTTCAGATAAAGTATTGGCACACACTTGCGCTTCTCCTATAGTCTGGGACTTAGACTTTTTTCTGGTGCACTTCTTGCGCTTTCTCTTGTGCTAACTTGCACTCGACTCTCCTCTGAGTCTTAACTTTTAAAACTTCACTTGCGCACTCCTTGCACTCTCTATGCAGACTTGCACTGCTCCCCCTAAGATTTACCTTCTGGTGTGCCCTCCTGGAAACCTTCTCACAGAACTCGAAATAGAGTTCTTGCGCACTCCTTGCGCTTGCTCAATGCACTCCTTGCAGAGATTTCCTCAGAGTGTTCAGTAACTCTGGTGTGTCTTCTTTTGCACTGTCTTCCTCTCTTCTAAGTTTAAGAATGATTCTGGTGTGCCCACCTGTCACACTCTTCCTTGAACTCGAAACAGAGTTCGAAACACACTCGCGTTGGTTTCACAGAGTATTTCAATTACTCTGGTGTGCACTCCTTACACAACCCTAAGAGCCTAGAACACTCAGAAAACTTAACAAATAGGGAAATCTATCTAATTCCTGCAAAAGGAAACACATAGGCACTAACATAATTCATAAATACACAAAAAACATTCAGAAACAACCATTCATCACATAGATAAACACACATAACTCGTATGCAGGAAAAAACTACTTTTATATTAATCTCTGAATGGTCTATACAATGTTTACAAGGCTGGATTGCAAAAAAGTCATCAACTTTTCTCCTCTCCTCTCTTGCTCTCTCATGATCTAACAACTAACTAATGAAGTTTGATACAAATATATGTTTACAAAAGAGGGGCTCCTCGAGCCTTCCCTCCAACTACCTACTCACATTAATTTACATTTAATGGCCATCTAGTCCGAATAAGATCTAGATCCACCTAACTGTCAGCCATTAAGGGCGACACTACACTTCACAATAATTCGGCTTGTATAAAGACAGAGGCTCGACTTTCCTTGAGCCTTACAAACTTAAATTACATTGAATTACATTAAATTTTAAATCAGGTTCAAAATGAGATGGGTGGCACCTCTCTTCCCTTGGAATTCGTTCCTTCGAAGTGCACGGATGCGCTGTCTTTCTGGTGCGTTGCTGAGGTGGAGCGATGCTCCTGCATCAAATTATGTGAAGTAAATGTTGTGGTTTTCTATGAGTTGTCCAATGCATTCTATCAATCATTTCATGTATCCCATAATTAAGTTAGGTGTGGAAAGGACATTTTAGTAAATATTCTCTTTTACAAACCTTATTTAAAAGACATTTGTATAATTTTTGAGCTTGCTAAAGAATTGTTTTGGCATTTACAAAGATTATTGAAAAGACAATTATATATATTTTGAACTTTCAAGGCCCTTTTTTGACATACATAGCGACTGATTTTCTAGACGTTGAGTTTCAAATAGAATTTTCAAGTTTGTATTCACTCTTTATCATTTTTCAAAGAAATATCTTGTTCTGTGCATATGTGGCCATTGACTTTCATTCCATGAAATGATATTTTGACCTCTCTGATATGACTAGTATTTTTTTTATTATATTGTGAAAACTCAATAGAATAGTACTTGGTCCTTTCTCAGGCCTTTCTTTCCTTGTCTATGTTTACTTAAGCAACTTGCTTGATTGTCGGGTTTTGTTTTAATTCTGACTATCATCAGAATTTATCCTTCTGGATTTAATTGTTTTAAAAAATGCAATAGGATTTATCCTGCTCGACTTCTTTTCGAGACTGGTTGAACATTATCAATACTCATTGAACATTTTCTAGTACATCAATGCTTTCCCTTCTCACTGTCTTCTTTTCCATTCTTTCGGTTTACAAAAGTAGTTTTCCTTTAAAGTTCAAAGTTTCAGAATTGCTCTGTTTTTGGACCATCCTTCATTTCTTCAGTCACTTGCAGATGGTATTCTCTGAGCTTTGGTTAAAGAAGCAGGTGTATCAGTAACTAGTTTGTGATATCCTATCATCTATTTCAACGTTGTGCAGAAGGAACCTCTACTATGAGGAGAACTCTACTACTCTAGTTTCTTTTCGCAAAACCTAACCTGCACACACACACTTTACATTGTTTCCTACACATCCTAGCATCCACACACTTTACATTGCTCCCCCCACATCCCAACTTTGACACATGTTATATTGCTTCCTCTGCATATTTACTTCCGCATACTTCCTTTTACTCAGTTCTATGCCAGATGTTTTTACTTATTTTTTATAATAAACATTGTTACTTAAAATAAATTGAACTCAACAATATTTTTTAAGTTTAACATATGCATAAACACATTTTGTTCACTTTATATACTTATTTTTTATAATAAACAAAGTGTGAGAGTGCTCGAGGATGATGTTAGATAAACAGGATCACGGAGCAAAAAAATAAAAACAAATGCAGAAAGAAAACACAAAAGATACACAATACAATAGAGACACAGATATACGTGGTTCACCTAGTGTGGGCTACGTCCACCAGAGAAATTGCCAGGTCCTTCCTTTATTATTATCTAGCTAATGAAGGGATAAAACCTACAACAAACTTGTTGTAACTTCCTCTTCTTTCTCTCATAGTCTCTTCACTTACAATACCATATTCACAATGATACATAGCCGCAATACATTTCCCTCATAAAAGAGGGTTGCCTTCTAGGGAAAAAAACCCTAACATAACTTCTACTGTCAGATCTGCGACCTTATAATGAGCTTTCCAAATTTACTATGAAATTACAATATAAATTTACAAGGCAATTTTTCCTTCGGGGGCTTCGCCCCCAAACCCCTGCTTTCCCCCAGACCCCGTAGGGGTGTAACCCCCCACTACATTCCCCTACGTGGAGGAGTGTACATTCTTTCAGGGTGTAAAGTCTTCATGGGATATAAACACGGTTGAAAACAAAGACCTTTGAATCAGGAAGATAATCAGATTCCACAACCAACAATCTCTCACTTAGAGATTGATCTCAACAACTCCACCGATGTTGTATCTATTGGACTATGATCCTTCTTAGACTTGGCAAATTTATCATCTTCATCTTCATGCTTGAAGACCAACTGAAACTGAGCAGGAACTCAGTTTCTCCCTGGTTACTCCCTTAGTTAACATGTCTATAGGATTTTGGCTAATGTGTATCTTTTCCAACTTCAAATGTCCATCTTCCAAGAGAGATAGTATGAAATGGCACCTAAGCTGTATATGCTTAGCCTTCGAATGAAAGGCTGAGTTCTTTGCAAGATGAATATAACTCTCACTGTCACAATACAACCTGTTATTCTCTTGCTTCTTTCCCAATTCCTCCATAAACCTTTATAACCAAATCGTTTCTTTACTAGCCTTTGTAGCAAAAACATACTTTGCCTATGTTGTTGAAAGTGCAACAACCTTTTGTAGTTTCGAAATCCAACTTAGTTTTGTGGTGCTCCTCCTGCTATCTTTATCACCTGCCATATCTAAATCAACATATCCATGTAGAACAATGTCCGAACCTTCAAAACATAATGCATGAGTAGAAGTACCTCTCAAATACCTGAAAATCCACTTTATTGCCTCCCCATGTTATTTACCTGGATTGTTCATATACCTGCTCACAACTCCCACTGCATGTGCAATACCCGGTCTTGTGCAAACCATCACATACATCAAGCTGCCAACTGTTGATGAATAAGGGACCTTGGACATGCAGTCTATCTCCTCATGTGTCTTGGGACACATTTCCTTAATTAATTTGAAATGAATGGCCAAAGGTGTACTAACTGGTTTTGCATTCTGCATTCTAAACCTCTCCAACACCTTCTCTATGTACTCACCTTGAGACAATGTCAATTTGTGATTTTTTTTTCTCTTGTTATTCTCATACGAAGGATTTTTTTGCAGCACCCAAATCCTTCATCGTAAATGAATTAGCTAATTTCTTCTTTAGCACATTTATATCTTGCATATTAGACCCTGTAACAAGCATGCCATCTACATACAATAGCAAGATAATATAGCTTCCATTTTCTATCCTTTTAAAATAAACACAGTGATCAAAATGACATCTACTATAACCTTGTTCTCCCATAAACCTGCCAAACTTCAAATACCACTGCCATGGAGCTTGATTTAGGCCATACAAGCTCTTCTTCAACATACATACCAAATTCTCCTTCCCTTTGACCTCATACCCATGCGACTGCTGCATATAAATCTCTTCCTCCAAATCCCCATGGAGAAAAGTTGTTTTTACATAT